>VDFB02040877.1:0-23796 GCA_007258455.2 Sequoia sempervirens
TTTAGGATTTATGTATAAGTTTGAGGGTTGAGGTATAATGTTTAGAGTTTAGGGTATAAGGCTAAGTGTATAGGGTATAGGGATTAGGGTTTAGGATATTATGTATAGGGTTTAGGGTGTAGGGTTTAGGGTATAAGGTATAGGTTTAAGGCTTGAGAGTGTAGGGTTTTCCGTTTAAGTATAGGTTTGAGGGATAATGTTTAGAGTTTAGGGTATAAGGTTGAGGGTGTAGGGTTTATGGTTTAAGGGATAGGGTTGAGGGTTAGGGCTAAGTGTATAAGGTATAGGGATTAGGGTTTAGAATATTGGGTATAGGGTTTAGGATACTAGTTTTAGGATTGAGGGTTTAGGGTTTCGCATACAAGGTTGAATGTAGCATTTAGAGTTTAAGTATAGGGTTGAGGGATGATGTTAAAGGTTTAGGTTATAAAGTTGATGGTATAGGTTATAGGGATGAGGTTTCAAGGTGTAGGGTTCAGGGTTTAAGGTATAGGGTTGTTGGTATAGGGTTAAGTGTATATAGTATAGGGATTAGGGTTTAGGGTTGAGGGTATTGGGTTTAGGGTTGAGGGTTTAGGGTTTAGGGTTCAAGGTTTAAGGGAAAAGGTTGAATTTAGGGTTTAGGGTTTAGGGTTTAATTAAAGGGTTAAGGGTTGACAGATAATGTTTATGGTTTAGGGTATAAGCTTTAGGTATAGGGTATAAGTATGAGGTTTGAGGGTGTAGGGTTTAGGGTTTAAGGTATAGGATTGAGGGTTGAAGGATAGTGTTCATGGTTTCAACGGTATAAGGTTAAAGTGTATAAGGTGTAGGGATTAGGGTATAGGATATTGATTATAGGGTTGATGGTAATAGGTTTAGGGATTAGGGTGTAGGGTAAAAGGTTGAATGTAGGGTTTAAGGTTTGAGTATAGGGTTGAAGGATAATGTTTAAGGTTTAGGGTATAAAATTGAGGGTATACATTATAGGGATAAGGGATGAGGGTTTAGGATTGAGGGTTTAAGGTATAGGGTTGAGGGTTAAGGGATAGTGTTTAGGGTTGAGGATATAGGGTTAAGTGTATAAAGTATAGGGATTATGGTTTAGGATATTCGGTATAGGGTTGAGGGTTTAGGTTACAAGGTTGAATGTAGGGTTGAGGGTTGAGGGTATAAGTTTAAAGTGTATAGGGTACAGGGATTAGGGTTTAGGATATTGGGTATAGGATTTAGGGTGTAGCATTTAGGGTATAAGGTATAGGGTTAAGGTTTGAGAGTGTAGGGTTTAGGGTTTACGTATAGGGTTAGGGGATAATGTTCAAGGTTTACAGTATAAGGTTAATGGTATAGGGATGAGGGTTGAAGGTGTAGGATTTAGGGTTTAAGGTATAGGTTTGAGGTTTGAGTGATAGTGTTTAGGGTTAAGGGTATATGGTTAAGTATATAGGGTATAGGAATTAGGGTTTAGGATATTGGATATAGGGTATAGGGATCAAGGTTTAGGATATTTGATATAGGGTTGAGGGTATTGGGTATAGGGTTTAGGGCTTAGGTTACAAGGCTGAATATAGGGTTGAGGGTTGAGGTTTGGGGGTATAAGGTTAAGTGTATTAGGTATAGGCATTAGAGAGGGAAAGAGGGAAGGAGGGAGATAGAGAGAGAGGGGTGAGGTAGAGAGAGAGGAGGGAGGAAGAGAGATGAGGGTTAAGTGTATAGGGTATAGCGATGAGGGTTGGGTGTGTAGGGTTTATGGTTTAAGGTATAAGGATGCAGGTATAAGGTTAAGTTTATAGGGAATAGGGATTATGGTTTAGGATATTAGGTATAGGGTTGAGGGTATTGGGAGAGAGAGAGAGAGTTCTCTAATTAGGGTGGGAGGGAGAAGCTTGAGAGAGGGAGAGGGGATGGGAGGGAGATACCTTGGAGAGAGGGAGGAGAGAAGGAGTGGGAGAGAGTTAGAGGGAGTGAGCGAGTGAGAGAGGGAGAGAGAGACCTAGTAGAGGGTGAGGGGTGTGATGGAGAGACCTAAGAGAGAGAGAGAGAGAATTATGTAGTAGAGAAATATGGGGGGAGAGAGAGGGAGAGAGAGGGAAGGAGGGAGGGAGAGGGAGAGAGAGGGAAGGAGGGAGGGAGAGGTAGAGATGGAGAGAAATAGAGAGAAGTATATAGGGAAGGAGGGATAGAGAGGGGGAGGAGGAAGGGAGAAATAGAGAGAGAGGTGATATATACAAAGATATAATGAAGGAGGGAGGGAAGGAGGGAAGGAGGCAAAGAGAAGTGCGATATAGAGAATGAGAGAGAGGGGGAGAGAGGGGGAAGGTGGAGAAATTGAGAGAGTGACATAGGGAGGAATATGTTAGATAGAGAGAGGTAGAGAGAGAAGGTGGGTGAGAGGAAGGAAGGGAGAGAGTGAGAGCTAGGAAGGGAGAGAGAGGGGGAGAGCTAGGGATGGAGAGAGAGAGGTGAGATAGAGAGATAAAGGTGATATAGAGAAAATTAGAGAGGGAAGGGGAGAGAGAGATGAAGGTGGAGAGATTAAGAGATAGGATGGAGGTAGAGAGAAAGGTAGATAGGGATAAGTTAGAGAGTAGGGAAGGAAGGTGTGTGGGAGGAAGGAAGAGAGAGATAGATATGTATGAGGGTTGAGGGTGTAGGGTTTAGGGTTTAATAATTTATAGGGTGTAGGATTGAGGGATAGTGTTTAGGATTCAAGGTATAGGGTACAGGGTTATGGTTTATAATATTGGGTATATGGTTGAGGGTATTGGGTTTAGGGTTGAGGGTTGAGGGAACAAGGTTGAATGTAGGGTTTAGGGTAAAAGTATAGGGTCTAGGCTTGTGTTTTTACAATTTAGGGATAATTTCTAGGGTTGAGGTTCAAGGTTCAGTGTACAAGGTATAAGGATTAGAGTTTATGATATTGGGTATAGGTTATATGGTAGATGGTTGAGGGTATAAGGTATAGGATTAAGGGTTGAGAGTGTAGAGTTTATGGTTTAAGTATAGGGTTGAGGGTATAGGGTTGAGGGATAAAGTTTAGGTTTTAGGTTATAAGGTTGAGGATATAGGGTATAGGGATGAGGATTGAGGTTCTAGGGTTTAGGGTTTAAGGTATAGGGTTGAGGTTTGAGGTATAGTGTTTAAGATTGAGGGTACAAGGTTAAGTGTATAGGGTTGAGGGTATTGGGTTTAGGATTGATGGTTTAGGGTACAAGATGGAATATAGGGTTTAGGGTTTAAGTTTATGGTTGAGGGATAATTTTTACGGTTTTTCTTATAAGGATGAGGGTATCGGGTGTAGGGATGAGGGTTGAGGTTGTAGGGTTTAGGGTATAGGGATTATGACTTATAATTTGTATAGGGTTTGGGATATTGAGAGAGAGAGTGAAAGGGAGGGGGAGAGAGAGAGATGGAGAAGTACAAAGGGAAGGAGAGAGATAGAGAGAGAGAGAAGTAGAGAGGGAAGGTGGGTGGGAGGCAGGAAGAGAGAGAAAGGGGGAGATAGAGAATATTAGAGAGGGAAGGAGGGAGGGATGGAGAGAGAGAAGTGAGACCCCATTTCTTTAAGCCATAAACACATTAACAAGGTAGTGCTTGTATGAAAAGTGCCTCAAAGAAATTGGGTCTCATGGTGATATACACCATCGTGAGACCTCATTTCTTTGAGGCATTTTTCATACAATGAGCACTACCCTGTCAATGCTACCACATTGACACATTGACAAGGTAGTGAGCTTAGTGCTCATTGTGTCAAAAAATTCCTCAAAGAATTGGTGTCTCATGGTGATGTACATCACCATGATACCCCATTTCTTTGAGGCATTTTTTCATACAATGAGCACTACCTTGTCAATGCTACTGTATTGATGCATTAACATGGTAGTGCTCATTGTATGAAAAAAATACCTCAAATAAATGTGGTCTCACGGTGATGTTTTTTCATACAACGAGTACTACCTATTCAATGCTACTGCATTGATGTATTGACAAGGTAGTGCTCATATATTGTATGAAAATATGCCTCAAAGAAATGGGGTCTCACAGTGATTTTTTTTCATACAACGAGCACTACCTTGTCAATGCTATTGCATCGAAACATTTACAAGGTAGTTCTTGTTGAGACCCTATTTCTTTGAGGCATTTTTTCATACAATGAGAACTCCTTGTAAATGCTACCATGTTGATGCATTGACAAGGTAGTGCTCATTGTATGAAAAAATTCCTCAAAGAAATGGGTTCTCATGGTGATGTACATCACCATGAGAGCCCATTTCTTTGAGACATATTTTCATACAACAAGCACTTCCTTATCAATGCTACCACATTGACACATTGACACATTGACATGGTAGTGTTCATTGTATGAAAAAAATTCATCAAAGAAATGGGGTCTCACGGTGATGTTTTTTCATACAACAAGAACTACCTTGTCAATGCTACTGCATTGACGTATTGACAAGGTAGTTCTCGTTGTATGAAAAAATGCCTCAAAGAAATAGAGTCTCACAATGATGTTTTCATACAACAAGAACTACCGTGTTAATGCTACTACATTGATGTATTGACAAGGTAGTGCTCATTGTATGAAAAAATTCCTCAAAGAAATGGGGTCTCACAGTGATACTCGTTGTATGAAAAAATGCCTCAAAGAAATAGAGTCTCACAATGATGTTTTCATACAACAAGAACTACCGTTTTAATGCTACTACATTGATGTATTGACAAGGTAGTGCTCATTGTATGAAAAAATTCCTCAAAGAAATGGGGTCTCACAGTGATACATCACTGTGAGACCCCATTTTTTGAGGAATTTTTTCATACAATGAGCACTACCTTGTCAATGCTACCATATTGATGCATTGACAAGGTAGTGCTCATTGTATGAAAAAATTTCCTCAAAGAAATGGGGTGTCATAGTGATACATCACTGTGAGACCCTATTTCTTTGAGGCATTTTTTCATACAACGAGCACTAGCTTTGATAAGGTAGTGCTCATTGTATGAAAAAATTTCCTCAAAGAAATGGGGTGTCATAGTGATACATCACCATGAGACCTATTTCTTTGAGGAATTTTTTCATACAATGAGCACTAGCTTTGATAAGGTAGTGCTCATTGTATGAAAAATGCCTCAAAGAAATAGGGTCTCAAAATGATGTACATCACCGGAGACCCCATTTCTTTGAGGAATTTTTTCATACAATGAGCACTACCTTTTCAATGCTGCCACATTGATGCATTGACAAGGTAGTGAGCTTAGTGCTCATTGTATGAAAAAATTATCCAAAGAAATGGGGTCTCACAGTGATGTACATCACCATGAGACCCTGTTGGTTATATTTTAACAACCAAATTGACTTCAAAAAATACCTATGAAATTTTCCATTTCCAATACTTAGTACTCCAAAGGGATTGGCCAAAGAATGATTAAAAGTTGTGAGACTTCTACTCCAACATTTTGAGCTCTAATAAACCCAAGCAGGTGATCCCATAATGTACACTCAGGAATTTATATGATTACTACTCAAAAACATGGTCAATAACAGATTATTCTCATAAAATTACTCAACAACATAGCACATCAAACAAGTTGGTAGCTCATTTACTGATATCCTGTACACTACAAGGTAGTGTTCATTGTATTAAAAAAATATCTCAAAGAAATGGGGTCTCATGGTGATGTTATTTCATACAACAAGCACTACCTTTTCAATGCTACTGCATTGACGTATTGACAAGGCAGTGCTCGTTGTATGAAAAAATTCCTCAAAGAAATAGGGTCTCATAGTGATGTTTTCATACAACAAGCACTACCTTGTTAATGCTATTGTATTTATGTATTGACAAGGTAGTGCTTGTTGTATAAAAAAATACCTCAAAGAAATGGGGTCTCACGGTGATGTACATCTGAACTATGAGACCCCATTTATTTGAGGCATTTTTTTCATACAATGAGCACTACCTTGTCAATGATACCATATTGATGCATTGACAAGGTAGTGCTCATTGTATGAAAAAATGTCCTCAAAGAAATGGGGTTTCACGGTGATACATCACCGTGAGACCCTATTTCTTTGAGGATTTTTTTCATACAACGAGCACTAGCTTTGATAAGGTAGTGCTCATTGTATGAAAAAATGCCTCAAATAAATAGGGTCTCACAATGATGTACATCACTGTGAGACCCCTTTTCTTTGAGGCATTTTTTCATACAACGAGCACTACCTTGTCATTGCTACCGCATTGATGCATTGACAAGGTAGTGAGATTAGTGCTCATTGTATGAAAAAATACCCCAACGAAATTGGGTCTCACAGTGATGTACATCACCATGAGACCCTGTTGGTTATTTTTTAACAACCAAATTGACTTCAAAAAATACCTATGGAATTTTCCATTTCCAATACTTAGTACTCCAAAGGGATTGGCCAACGAATGAGTAAAAGTTGTGAGACTTCTACTCCAACACTTTGGGCTTTGATAAACCCAAGAGGGTGATCCCACAATGTACACTCAGGAATTTATATGATTACTACTAAAATACATGGTCAATAATAGATAATTCTCATAAAATTACTCAACAACATAGCACAGCAAACAAGTTGGTAGCTCGTTTACTGATATCCTACACTTAAAGCATCAGAAGATGAAACTCAACACAAAACAACTACAATGGTATCCATTTTGAAAGTTTATAAAATAAGGTGATTAGTGGATGAATCAACTTAGGAACTGAATTATGAATACTTTGCATGAACCAGTGTGTTATTCCAAGCATGGAGTCAATATCAACCTATGCAACTAGACATATTATAAATAGCAACCTACAATCTCAAGAAACAATGCTTTACAACATTCCCCTATTACATTCATGATTATTACTACTTACAAATATCTTAGTACCTAATTATTATGAATTAACAATCTCATCCAAGCACTTACATTAATTCATTGAACTAATAAGAAGGAATGAAATTAAACATATATTGAGAAACAATAGAGACAAACAAAAGGAATCCTGGATTACTTTCATTCATAACTCATAAAACGAGTACAAGGAGAGATAATAGCCATGGAATTGGTATCACTCTGTATTGTATTTGCTATATTGTTATCAAAATTACATACATAATAACAAAAATTTAAACTTAAGACAAAACCCTAAAACATGCTTGATATTCCTTTTATAATTCATAGTGTTGAATGCAAAACAACAAACCCTACTTTCTAGCTGTGAATTCCTCCTTATAGAAATGAAGGAGCAAAACAAGCCTCAGGCCAGGAAGTACACATGTCAATATCCTATTGGACCACCTATAATAAAAGATTCCCCTATTCAATTGAAGTGCATTCCCAAGAGGTGGAAAACATGTGGGGAAATGAAAGTATTCTTCATTCATTGTTGGAGATCTGGTCCAATCTTCAAAAAGGTATCTTCAAACAATTACCTCAAAAAAATTTCCCACACACACAAAGTGAAAGAAGGAAAGCATGACAGAAAATGAAAAGAACAGACAAAAGATAAGTCCACGTCTGCATCCTTGTCATAAATTCAACTTGAAGAAGATGCACTATATTTTCCATACTTTATCAAAATCCCAATCTGTACTAAATCCAAGCTATGTAGTTGAACTCTCACTTATCTATTATTCTTCATGGTTGTGGACTTCAAAATTCTGAATTACCAGCCCACCATTTCATATCAGTCCACCACTGCCTCCAAGTATCTACCTTTCCAAGCTAGGAATTCCTCTTCAATGGGCCAATTGAAATTCATAACTTCATCAACACTTTCTCTATAAGGTGCATACTTGGTGACAATCTAGTTAGCCTCTTTATCAAATTCCAGTAGGACAGTCTCAGCATGAGTTAACATATCCATATTTATCTTCAATGTGTCCATATCATATTTATGACAAATTGACACAACTTGATCTGAAATAACTTTATTGGTTTCATTTTTCCACTCGTGAAGAGTTTTGATGCTATCATCATCCCTTAGAATGGATGGAAGAAGGCCATGATGTGACTCATGGAAGTATTTCACCAACTCTTTTATTTTTTTTCCAATGGTTCAATACTTTCCCTATATCTTTCAATTTTACCTACAAGAACTATAGTAGGTTTAAACTTTTCAGGTGGATTGGCATCCTATTTAACTCCAATTGACATAAATACCAAATCCTTCTTCCTAGGGATCCAAATTTCCATGAGTGGAATGGCTCTTTCTCAGTCAGTTTCAAAATTCCTGATAACAACCACCATGGATGAATAACTATGGTGAATACTATTCAACCTTTTATTCACTCTTCTATTCAAATTTTCCAATACTATAGTGACAATCTTCATGTTGCTCTTGAAAATATCCTCATCATGATTGTCACATTTCTCTTTATATTCATTTAACTACCTAAGAAATTCTTCCTTATTGGTATCTTAATTAGCTTGTGGCCCTTCTCGTGTACTGGGTTCTACAATTGAAATAGGCATGCTTCCCGTGTTATATGGCACAATTTCCCATGAAGAACTCACTTCAGCAGTAAATTCTGGGGGTACAACTTCTTGTGAAGTGGTGGGGGAGTCAACATCATTTTGCTTAAGCTTTTCAGGTTGCAAACTCTACAACTTATTTTCCAATAATGCAACCTTTGTCTGCCACTACATATTATACTACTCAAGCCTTCCATATTTGACTAGAAAATCATTTTAATCTATTATATGCTTATCCTTTTCTATAGTCACAGTTTCTATAGTAGCTCTTATAAATTTTGCAACATGAACTGACATATTTTTTTCTTTTAGTGCCAATGTTTCTGACACTCTTTTAATTATTAGGCCTCCAATGTAGTTAGGTACAGACTCAACAATATCATGCTTTCTAGTGCTTGGGGCTAGAGACCATATAGCCAATGCTTTTCATTCCTCACCTAAAGTAGACCCCTGTAGTGTAAGTGCAACTTCCTCCTTTGTATCATAGAGAGGCCTGTCACACTTCTTTATTGTGTCAAAAGCTATATCAGAAGCTAAATCACATTCTGGCAGTAACAAAATACCACCATTCCTTACCAATTCTTGACCCTCTTTTGCAGTCATCTTTTGGAATCTAGCTCTCATTTCATTTAAAACCCTTTTTTGGGTGATGGCATCCAGTAATTCTAGATGAAGGTGTCTTTCAATAGCCAAGTTTTTTACATACTCATCTCTTTTAGCTTTGTATGCAAATTCCATAAAATCTTAAGACTTTAGAAATGAGTCATCATCTAGAAAATTTGTGCATGCTTCAACCTACATATCATCTTTGCCATTGAGCCCTATGAGATCATCTTTAATAAGTCTTGTACCCAACTGATGTGTTTCCCTTACTACTAATGCAATAGGTACTCCTTGTATTTCCTACTCTAACACCCAAATTCCATCATCAAAGTCTTCATCAGCATAGTCCACCGGACCAGTCACTTCAACCTTTTATCTTTTCAATGGTGGCTCCCTTGGTGGTGGAAATCAATGTCCACAATTTTAGGCTCTGCTAGCCTTGGAGGTTATGGTGGAGGTACTTGTGACATAGGATAAGGAGGCTTATATTCTTCTTTTGGAAAAGGATCAAAAGTTGCATCACCTTTCTTTACCTTACTCTTTCTCCTTACAAAGAACTTTATTCTTAGTTCATCAGGGGATGAAGACGTAGATTTTCCTCCCATAGAGGGGGTTTCACCTCCACTTTTTTCTTCTATCATTGGGGATTTTCCCTTATCCTTACTTATTACCCCTTTAGTTTCAAGGTGGCCTACTATTGAATCAAAATTCCTTGATACATGCTCCAACTTTTGTATTACATTTTTAGTTTTTGGGAGAACCTTGAAATCAGGTTCTTCTTGCTTTATCTTTCTTTCCATCTTATTAAAGGAAACCCACCTTGCTATTCTTTTCTCCTACTCCAAAAGGTTGAACACATTTCTTATAACATCTTCAAGATATTGGAAAATGTGTATAAATTTGAAGCTCTTGTTTCTTTCTTTCAACCAAGACATAAAACCTTTAGGGTCATACCTAGCCCTCTCAACTGACCTTCGCATGTGGTAGGTTTTGATTATATCAAGAATATTATTCTATCCTCCCTTGGTCATTATAAAATCAGAAAAACAAGTGTACAAAGGAAAGAATTTTCTTTTTCCTTGATTTAATAAGTGTCTATTTTCAACACTTCCCAATTGCCACATCACTTCTAAGAATCCAATTATCTCTGGCACAAACTTTGGTAGCAAGTGAGGTGCTACCATGGAACCATATACTCTTAAGATAGTATAATTAGGGTATGGGATAACATCTCCCCAATTATGGTCAACCCCAAGCTCGGGCCTTCTCTCCTTAGGTCTCAAGAAATCATGTAGAACTATGGGAATTCTAGGTATACTCATAATTAAGACTCTCCTCAATTCTGAAGCAACCAAGTTTTGAAATGTTACATAATCATATTTCCTATCATCCTTGTCTAAAATAGTAGTCCGACATTGCACAGGCGACTCCAAGTCACCATTTCTTCTTTCCAAAGTTATACTAGGCCCAAAGAAAACTGCACCTTTTTATAAAAACATATGCATCAATAATGGATACCAATTGAATCTCATTCCCAATTCACCTTTATTCAACCTCATCAGTCCTTCATGGATTCTTTCTGAAAGAAACCCCACATAATCATAATCTACACAATACTGGGGGTGTTGAATATGGGTAGCCATATACATCCATGCCATTAGCATTCCTATGATAGGATCATAACCAATTATTTGGAAAATAGAATAGAAGGTTTTTTGGAAGTAAGAAATAAAATAGCTAACTAGGAAAGGCTCTTTATCATGTGGCCCTATTATGATCTTTTGGCCTATAACTTCTGCTAGGAATCTTAGCAGGATGTGATCTCTAAATGCAATCTTAGGTTTAAGCATACTCCTTGAGAGTGTCCTCATTTATCTTATACATTTCATCATTCCATTTGGTAATATTGAAAACAAGACCCAATTATTCCTTAGTGATTTTGACCATTTCCTTCCCATCATATGTTCTTATAGTTCTTGTGACTGGGTCATAATTCGCAGCCACTACCTTAAGCAAGTTAACATCCATATAAAAAATTTGTACAATCAACTTTCTCAGGTCACAGTTCCAAGGGTTACCTACTGGGATACCCGTGTTTCTATTCTTGAAGCAGCTATAAAACAATTCCCATCTAGTATAAGGCAATTTGGCATCCTTGATAAAGTAATTCTTGTCAATCAAACCCTCTACTACTTGTGGACCTCTGAGAAGTAGTTGGCCCTTTGGTTTATCAATGGTCGAGGGTGGTAACTGTTCCATGAGGTCTTTATTTAAAGGCCTTTTGGGAGCAAAAGCTTCCCCTTTAGATGAAGACACTTTTACCTTAGGGGCCATAACACAAGACGTATTACAAGGCAAGGTTTCTAGTTTATTTGAACAAGGCTTACATTTTTTGTAAGGGTTTAACATGAATTATGCAATGCAAAACTTAACAAATTATCTTTTATGAATGTCAAACCTTAAAAAATACTAAACCAAGAGAACTCTAATAGACTCAAGAGTTTGAAAAGCCACAACTTAACAATAATTTGGATGGGAGGGCAACAATTCACTTACTTGTTTTCTTCGCAGGTTGACAACCCTAGTTCCGACGTCGAAAAATATTAAAAAAACCACAACACAAGCTCCCTAAGTGTGAAGAGTATACTTTACAATGCTGAATTATACCTTTAAGATAGGTATTAATAATTATGCAACTCCTTACTTTGGTATCTCGATGTCCTTTCATCTATTAAGGCTCGTTCACATGAACCAAAATTGCTCACTTTCCTTCAATTGAGTTTTTGAATGCCTATCGTTGATTTTTTTGGAGCGTTGATTCATTGACAATCCAAATTTGGCTAGATTATTATGAAAGATCTGATTGTTCACAGCCGCGATATTTACCAAATGACAAAAGCCACATGGAACCACTTGCCAGTAGTACGTGGGCTCCACCATTTCTTTGTTACCATAACCAGGATCCATATGTCTTCTTTCCCTTGCCCCCGTGAGTCATAACCCATGTGCAACTTTCATCAACGGGGAGATGGGGAGAGGTCGAACTTAAATCTCTCAGCTTCTTCATACACACCTCCTAATTACTCGCAACTTTATCCTTCTTACAACATCCATGGCCCAGATTAAAAGATCTTCAAACACATGCAATATATCTACATTAGTAACACAGTTTATTTCCCATACCCCATGTTAAAATATTTAATTAATATTTTCCCTCGAGCCAATGCATCCATGTCCTCTAGATCACTCCATGTGGAAAATTCTTGATTCCTCATTGGGAGTCTAGTAGTAAAGGTGAGACCCATATGAGATAGCGAGGAGGAGTCAAGATTAATCAACATCACTCACTATCGACTATTGATTCATTTTAAAATTCTGTGATAGATCCCTTGACACCACTGGGCCCACTATTTAGACCAAACATGTGACATCCACCCACCAACCCCCGTGATTATTTTAATAGGTAATAAAAACAAATGAGCGCATGGGGAACATCCCAGATGCAGCCACACCATTCATCGCCCACCATTAATCTCCTCTGACAACCATTTGCACACCTTATCAAAGACATTGAGCCTTAAAAATCATACAAGACACATGGCCTTTGCCTGTGAACCCATGGGAATAAAATAAGAAGCAATAAAATGGAATGGGTGTGCCACAAACGACAGAGATTTGTTTGTATCAATTGATTGGTAGTCAGCGGTCCTCATATTTACACATACCAAAACTATTAATCTTAAAAGAGGGACCCGACTAGGATGATGACATAATACCCATGGAAAAGATGACTTAAATTTTTATGGGAAATACCTAGCTCGACTTAGAAAAAATTGAAGTAATGACCCAACACATGAAGACTAGTAAAAAAAACTAGAGGGTTGGTTGCTCAACGTATTTTGATGGAAAAAGATATGACTTAAAATACTAGGGACCGACAACAAAGGGTCAATGGAGAATTAAAACCTTGGTGAGGATATAGACTCCAAAGGGTTTTTCAAATAAGAATTTGAATAACTAAAACCCTAAAACAATGACAAGGAACAAAACCATAAGCCCTTAGATACAACTTCAACCCAATTTTAAACAAGACTGGAGATGGTATGTGAAATTTTTTGGGGTTCCACCAGACCTGATTTCTTTGAGGAATTTTTTCATACAACGAGCACTACCTTAAATCACTGTGTACATAACCTTGAGACCCCATTTATTGGATTCATTTTTTCAAACAACCCACTAGGTTGGCAAGCTATTGGTCCCACTAGCTTGTCATTTCTATGAGATTTACAAGGTAACTTGGGTTGTTTGAAAAAATGGGTCCAAGAAAGTGGGTCTCCCGGTGATTTCTTGGGTAGACCCCATTTCTTGGACCCATTTTTTCAAACAACCCACTAGGTTTCCAATTTCATTGAATTAGCAAGCTAGTGGGCTCACTAGCTGCCAATTTAATGAAATTGGAAATGTAGTGGCCTGTTTGAAAAAAAGGGTCCAAGAAATGGGGTCTCTCAGTGATTTAAATCACCAAGAGACCCCATTTCTTGGACCCATTTTTTCAAACAGGCCAATTTAGACTCCATTGCTAGTTTCACTGAATTGGCAAGCTAATGGGCTTGTTTCAAAAAATGGGGTCCATGAAATGGGGTACATCACTAGGAGACCCCATTTCTTGGACTCATTTTTTCAAATAGGCCAAGTTAGGTTGCCAATTTCACCAAATTGGAAAGCACTAGAGACCCCATTTCTTGGACCCATTTTTTCAAACAAACCAAGTTAGGTTGCCAATTTCACCAAATTGGCAAGTTAGTGCTTGATAATTCAGTGAAATTGGCAAGCTAGTGCTTGCTAATTCAGTGAAATTGGCAAGCTAGTGCTTGCTAATTAGGTGAAATTGGCAACCTAACTTGGATTTTTTGAAAAAATGGGTCCAAGAAATGGGTCTCCCAGTGATGTAAATCACTGAGAGACCCCATTTGTCAGACCCATTTTTGAAACAGACCACTACGTTGTCAATTTCACCCAATTGGCAAGCTAGTGGGCCCACTAGTTTGTCAATTCGATGAAATCGACAGCTTAACTTGGCATGTTTGAAAAAATGGGTCCAAGAAATGTGGTCTCCTAGTGATTGTTTCAAACAAGCCAAGTTAGGTTGCCAATTTCACCAAATTGGCAAGCTAGTGGGCCCACTACTAGCTTCACCCCATTTCTAGACCCATTTTTTCAAATAGGCCACTACATTGCGAACTTGGCCTGTTTGAAAATATGGGTCCAAGAAATGGGGTCTCCCAGTGATGTAAGAGACCCCATTTCTTGGACCCATTTTTTCAAAAAATCCAAGTTAGGTTGCCAATTTCATCGAATTAGCAAGCTAGTGGGTCCACTATTTGAAAAAATGGGTCCAAGAAATGGGGTCTCCTAGTGAGGTAAATCACTAGGAAACCCCATTTCTTGGACCCATTTTTTCGAACAGGCCAAGTTAGATTGCTAATTTCATCGAATTGGTAAGCTTGTGGGCCCACTAGCTTGCCAATTAGGTGAAATTGACAACCTAACTTGGCCTGTTTGAAAAAATGAGTCCAAGAAATGGGGTCTCCCCATTTTTTCAAACAGGCCAATACGTTCCCAATTTCATTGAATTGGCAAGCTAGTGGGCCCACTAGCTTGCCAATTCAGTGAAATTGGAAACCTAACTTGGCCTGTTTGAAAATTTGGGTCTAAGAAATGGGGTCTCCTAGTGAGGAGAGGAGACCCCATTTCTTGGACCCATTTTTTCAAATAGGCCACTATGTTCCCAATTTCACTAAATTGGAAAGCTAGTGGGCCCACTAGCTTGCCACCCACTAGCTTTCCAATTCAGTGAAATTGGCAACCTAACTTGGCCTATTTGAAAAAATGGGCCCAAAAAATCAGGTCTCTTAGTGATGTAAATCACTAGGGGACCCCATTTCTTGGACCCATTTTTTCAAACAGGCCAACTTAGGTTGTCAATTTCACCGAATTGGCAAGCTAGTGGGCTCACTAACTTGCCAATTTGGTGAAATTGGGAACGTAGTGGCCTATTTTAAAAAATGGGTCCAAGAAATGGGGTCTCCCCACTAGGGGACTCCATTTCTTGGACACATTTTTTGAAATAGTCCAAATTAGGTTTCCAATTTCACCGAATTCACATAATGGGACCATTAGCTTACTAATTTGGTTAAATTGGCAATGTAGTGACTTGTTTGAAAAAATGGGTCCAAGAAATGGGTCTCTCAGTAATGTAAATCACCAGGAGACCCCATTTCATCACCAGGAGATCCCATTTCTTCAAATAGGCCAATGGTTCTAAGAAATGGGGTGTCCTGGTGATGTAAATCACTAAGAGACCCCGTTTTGTGGACCCATTTTTTCAAACAGGCCAAGTTAGGTTGCAAATTTCATCGAAATACCAAGCTAGTGGGCCCATTATTTGAAAAAATGGGTCCAAGAAATGGGGTCTTCCGGTGATGTAAATCACTGGGAGACCCCAAGACCCCATTTCTTGGACACATTTTTTCAAATAGGCCAAGTTAGGTTGCCTATTTGAAAAAATGGGTCTAAGAAATGTGGTCTCTCGGTGATGTAAATCACTAGGAGACCCCATTTCTTGGACCTATTTTTACAAACAAGCCAAGTTAGGATGCAAATTAAATTGAATTGGAAAGCTATTGGGCCCACTAGCTTTCCAATTTGATGAAATTGGCAACATAGTGGCTTGTTTGAAAAAATGGGTCCAAGAAATGGAGCCTCCCAGTAAATTTCATCGAATAGCTAGTGGGCCCACTAGCTTGCCAATTTAGTGAAATTAGCAACATAGTGGCCTATTTGAAAAAATGGGTCCAAGAAATGGGGTCTCCTAGTGATTTACATTTGATTGGCGACCCCATTTCTTGGACCCATTTTTTCAAACAGGCCAAGTTAGGTTGCCAATTTCATCGAATTGGTAAGCTAGTGGGCCCACTAGCTTACCAATTCGATGAAATTGGCAACCTAACTTGGCCTGTTTGAAAAAATGGGTCCAAGAAATGGGGTCTAATGGTGATGCGAATCACTAGGGTCTAATGATTATGTAAATCACTAGGAGACCCCATTTCTTAGACCCATTTTTTCAAACAGACAAATTTAAGTTGTTAATTTCACTAAATTGGCAAGCTAGTGGGCCCACTAGCTTGCCAATTCAGTGAAACTGGCAATGTAGTAACCTATTTGAAAAAATGGGTCCATGGAATGGGGTCTCTCGGTGATGTAAATTATCAAGAGACCCCATTTCTTGGATCCATTTTTTCAAACAGCCCAAGTTAGGTTGTCAATTTCACTAAATTGGCAAGGTACTAGCTTGCCAATTCGATGAAAATGACAACTTAACTTGGCCTGTTTTAAAAAATGGGTCCAAGAAACGGGGTCTCCTAGTGATACACCCGATTTCTTGGACCCATTTTTTCAAACAGGCCCACAAGCTTGCTAATTCAATGAAATTTGCATTATTGGACCCATTTTTTCAAATAGGCCAAGTTAGGTTGTCAATTTCATCTAATTGGCAAGCTAGTGGGCCCATAGCTTTCCAATTCAATGAAATTGAGAATGTAGTGGCCTATTTAAAAGATGGGTCCAAGAAATGGGGTCTCCCGGTGATGTTTGGTCTCTCTCACTCTCTCTCACATACACACACACTCTCTCTCTCTTTCCATCCCCCTCTCACTCCTCTCTCTCTCTCAAGTCTCTCCCACTCCCTCTTTCCCTCTCTCTCTCTCTCTCAACCTTATACCTTATACCTTCAACCCTCATCCCTCAATCCTTAAACCCTTAATCCCTCAACTCTTAAACCCTCAACCCCTAAACCCTTAAACCCTCAACCCCTAAACATTTAAACCCTTAATCCCTCATCCATTAAACCCTTAACCCTAAAACCCTTAGTCCCTTGACCCCTAAACCCTCAACCCTTAAACCCTTAATCCCTCAACCCGTTAACCTATATTAAACCAATTCAACCCTCAATTCTCAAACCTCTAGCCTATATATTGGACCCTCAACCCTATACTATCAATCCTATACCCTCAACCCTTTACCCTCATCCCTTTATCCTCAACCTTATTCCCTCAACCCTTAACCCCTCAACTCTCTAACTGATCCAGGTGGATCCAAAATACCTAAAAATTTCACAGGGTCAGAATTCATCCAAATTAGCATCATTGGATAGGGTATGTGCAGGATCATCATGGAAAAAATAAGCCCTTGAGTGGCAAAAAAATAGAAAAATCAGAGTTAGGCAACTTGACGTAAAAATTTGAATAAGTTATCTATATAATTTTAAAAATATGTAACAATAGAATCTGTAGAAAATTGAATGTAGTTTCTAAACTACTAGGTTTAAAAAAAAAAAATCTATTTGGTGAAAATTTGAAATTTCAATGCAATGGTACTTAAATTTGGGAAAAAATAAGAAGTAGGTGTTTGTTTGACCACCCTAACCACAATAAAATGATAATATTTTTTTATAATATTTTAGATATAGTAGAGGACTCATGTCCCAATGTGATGCATATTTTTTTGTAATTTTTTTCCAAGTAAATAATTAATTATGATTTTTTTTATTACAAATTTTAAAAAATATAAAAAACTTGTATGCCTGACCACCTTAACTTGGTCAAAAATTCATGAAATTCATTTTTTTTTAATCCTATATTATGCAAAGCATATAATGTGACACATGTTTTGGATTCAAAAAATGTGATACCATTTGAAAGCTATAGAAGTTGTTCAATTAGTCTATCAATCAGGAATTTAGTTGTAATTTTAATAGAAAATGAATAATTACTTATTAAATTCAAAGTAAAGAATAATTCATATTGGTAGAAAGCTGAGAAACTCCTTTAAAAACCCTTTTCATTTCATCAATTTTGGGTAAAAAAAAATTTGTCAGCCACATACCCATCATATTGCCACTTTTTGGCCCATCATGATCCTGCACATACCTAATAGAGCTTGTTGACACAGTCCTGACACAACATGAACGATCTCAAAAGGAGTCTATAAGCAGAAGTTATGCACAATCAAAGGTCTGGTCAAACATGTGAATCAAGGGGCTAGAAAAAAGGTGAAAAATTCATTGACTTGAAATGAGGCAAAAAAATACACCAAGTTGTAGAGCTCGTCGTGCTGATTCTGGAACTATATTTGGTTTCAAAAATGAAGCTCGTACATGAAAGTTACAACCGGTCAAAGTTCTGGTCAAAGTTTATTCAAAATGGGTTGACTTGATGATGTCAGAAAAAGTACAATTAGCATGGATGCTAGCGTGGCAGGTACAGTCAGCAGTTAATGATGACATGGATGAATTTGAGTGAGACACGTGGCAACTGACAAGGATACTGATGTGGCAAGTTCCAGATCAATCACCAGTTGACAAGTGGCACCAATGATATATTAACACATGTCCTTTGACCGGCGAATTAGAAAGTGCCACATGGCACCCTTGAACATTCAATATCTAAAGGGTTGTCTGTTTCTCCAAAAATAGGTGGTGGGGTTTGAACCCCACACCTCTCTCTTCCAAGGAAGGCGCTCAACCACTAGCCGACAAGCTAGGCACTTTACTATTTATGGTCTCCACTTTGTTTTATTGTTTAAAAAGTACAAAAAATCCCTATAAAATGGGGTTGGGTGGTTTGAACCCCCAACATCCCAAATCCCATTTAATGCTCTCAACTAACACGCCATAGATAGGTGTTGTGATTTTTTAGGGGCTCGACTTTATTTAAATGACCTTATCTCCCTAATCACCCTATATTTATAAATCAATCCCTTTAAAATCCTTAAGCCTGAATCATTATTTTATGAGGGGCTCAAAACTAATATTTTAAAGAATATTTAAGGGATTACAAGGGTTATTTAGGAAATTTGGAAGATTTAAATGATATTTTAAGGGATTTTTGAAGATTTTTGTTGTAAATGGGAGATAGGGTGGATTTTACAAAATCATATGGTTAAAGTCCATATTAGGAAATAAAAGTGTATATAAGGGGGAGATTTTGGAATTGTAGGACATTGAAAAATTATCTTGGAGAGAATAATTGTAATATTTGGGAAAAATTATTGGCGAATTATGAAAGAATTTTTGGAGAGAATTAGAATGCTAATGGAGGATTTGATTTCTTTTTGAGAGGGAGATTTACAAGGTGCTGATTAATACACCAAAATTGTAAAGGAGAGAGACTACGAAGAATTTTTATGCAGGTTTTTGAAGCTTGGATGATGTAAAAAAGCATGTAAAAGCTTGGCATCATTAATAAAGTGATCCAACATTGAGAAGCGGACCCAAAGAGGTAACTCAAATTGAGTGAACTCCATTATCAATCTCGTGATCTCTCTTCTTCTTTTTTGTCTTATAATTCTCTTCAGTATTTACTTCTTGAGTTTTCTAATTATGATATTTAGTAATTACTTTATGGTTTAATATTTTGGATAAGGAACAAGTAAACTCTTTTGTCATAATTTCAATGGTTAAGATTCATAACCATGTAATTTTGTTGGATTCTGGTAAAATATGCAGTTCAGAGTAAAATGAAAATTATTTGTAGCTCTTAAATTACAAATCAAGTTTGGTATCAAAACCGTTTAATAGGAAAATTGCAAGTGGTGAATGTTAACCAGGTTGAAATTGAAGCAAGGAGAAGGTGTACTTACAGAGTTCAACCCAGAGATTGGAAAACAGAGGACTTTTCCATGAGCAGAGATAGTAGCTGAATAAAGTCCTACAGAGCTTGATGAGAAAGATTTCCAGAAAGGATTTCTCAAAATCAAGGCTATGGTGGAAGTTATTTTCCAAGAGAGTCAAGAACTAAAGAAGAGAAAGGAAGACAAGGACAAAAAGAAGAAGGAAGTTGAATCCTCATTGAAAGATGGCAAAGGTAAAGGAGTAGGAGGTGGTAGTGACCCTCCTGAACCTCCATCCTCGTCCTCTTCATATTCTTCATCCTCTTCTTCTTCTTCGTCTAACTCTTCTAAAGAAACATGTGCAAACACCTTTGTTAAAAATGGATGTTAAATTTGAGTTGCCTATATATAACAGTGAATTGGATATAGAAAAACTAGATAACTGGCTTAAGCAGATCGAAGTGTATTGCAAGGTTCAACAAATCTTGGATGATTCCTCCAAAATCTAGCCAGCTACTCTTAGAATGGGAGGCACTGCATAGTTTTGTGGGAGAGTAAGATTCAAGATGATCTTTCTATACATGGTAAAATCATTTCATCTTGGTATGAATTTACTTCTACTTTATAGAAACTATTTTATCCTTTGGGTTATATGTAACAAGTTGTTATGGGTTGGAAAAATCTGAGACAGGGTAAAGGACAAATGGCACAAGAGTATACACAAGTGTTTAGGAAGAAAGCACTTACTCTTGGCATTCCTCTTTATACACAAGAAACTTTATTAAAGTATATAGGTGGTTTGCATTCACATTTGAAACATACAATCCTGATGTTTAATCCATCTAACTTTGATGAATTGTGTGTACAAGCAACCCATATTGAAGCAGGTGAAAGGAACATAAGTTTCAGTTCAAAGAAGGAATTTGTTCCTCCAACTGAAGGCAATAAGAAGGGTAAGGAGAGGAAAGTAGCTACTATAAAGAAAGAGGAAGGTGAAAATCCTACTTGCTCACATTATCAGAAGAAAGGGCATGAAGATGTGAAGTGTTGAAAATTGCATCCGGAATTGAAATCAAAGTGGTTTAAGGATCGTAAAGGAAAGCAAAAGGCCACAACTGTCATTTAGGATCTTGGATAGAATTCTGACGAGGAAACAAATATAATATTTGTGGGTTTGAAAGGTAAATATTTTGTTGGTAATGATTCTGCTACTGATGTTTCATGTGCTTCTACTTCTAAAAGTTGTGTTGCTCCTGAAGATAGCAAAAGATGTGAATTGTTTCATATAAGGGCGATTTATAAGAACACTAAGATTGATACACTGATAGATAGTGGGTCCCAAGTTAATCTAATTTCAGAACAAGTTGTTGAACAGTTGGGATTGAAAACAAAGCCACATAAGAAACCTTATCCATTAGGTTGGGTGTGCAATGATAATAAATTGCGAGTAACTAAGCAATACAATTTAAGATTTGCAATAACATCTAAGTTTATATATGAGGTTGAATGTGATGTGGTTCCACTTGATATTTGTGGTATTGGGTTGGGTAGCCCATACTTATATGATAGAAAAGAAATTTTCTATAGGGAACATAATCAGTATCACTTGTTTAAGGAAGGAATTGAATACATTGTGCATTCTCATTCAATTAAGACTAATAACTCTTTCATGACAATGAGACAATTGAAAAGGGTAGTTATTGCAAGCAATAATTTGGCACTTATGTTTGTACTACAAGAAGTTTCATTGCATAAAAGCATATCTAATTCTAAGGTTGTTTCAATTATGAAAGATAAGCATGATGTTGGTACATTCTTCTTCTTGTTTGCAAATTCAGTTTTGTTATTCAGCCTTCTACTTTTCAGCAGTCTATGATTGGTAGCAACAACACTGAATGTGGATGTGTATATAACTAATGTACTTAACAATATCATTGCAGTTTTGATTATTTTTATGATGAGTCAAATGTACAGGTTCGAAAAAGGAAGGAAAAATGATACTGGACAAGTGAGGCAAAATTTCCCTCACTTCAATTGTACATAAAAAAATAGGCCTTTTGGAGGTCCAAAGCTTCTCAATGGGGACGAATGATCCAGGTGGATCTAGGATACCTCAAAATTTCACTATCTTAGAATCCATATAAATTAGCATCATTGGATAGAGCTCATTGACATAGTCGTGACGCAACTTGAATGAGCTCAAAAGGAGTCTGTATGTAGAAGTTATGCACAGTCAAAGGTCTGGTCAAACAAGTGAATCAAGGGGCCAGAAAAAAGGTGAAAATTTGATCATCTCAAAATGAGGGAAAAATGACACCAAGTTGTAGAGCTTGTCATTCTGATTCTGGAACTATATTTGGTTTCAAAAATGGAGCTCATACATGAAAGTTACGGCCAGTAAAAAGTTCTAGTCAAAGTTCAGTCAAAATGGGTTGACTTGATGATGTCAGCAAAACTACAGTCAAAATGGATCCTAACGTTGTAGGTACAGTTAGAAATCAATGATGATGTGGATGAATCTAAGTGAGACACATGGCAACTGACGAGGATGTTGATGTGGAAAGTTTAGGATCAATCACTAGTTGACAAGTGCCACCAATGATATATTGACACGTGTCCTTTGACCGGCTAATTAGAAAGCACCACATGGCACCCCTGAACATTCAATATAGGTGGGGTGATTTGAAGCCCACACCTCTCTCTTCCAAGGAAGCTGCTCAACCACTCATCCACAAGCTAGGCGCTTTACTATTTATGGTCTCCACTTTGTTTTATTGTTTAAAAAGTACATAAAATCCCTATAAAATGGGATCAGGTGGTTAGAACCCCCAACATCCCAAATCCCATTTAATGCTCTCATCCAATGCACCATAGATATGTGTTGCAATTTTTTAGGGTCTCAACTTTATTTAAATGACCTTATCTCCCTAATCACCCTATATTTATAAATCAATCCCTTTAAAATCCTTAAGCCTGAATCATTATTTTATGAGGGGCTCAAAAATAATATTTTAAAGAATATTTAAGGGATTAAAAGGGTTATTTAGGAGATTTGGAAGATTTAAATGATATTTTAAGGGATTTTTGAAAATTGTTGTTGTAAATGGGAGATAGGGTGGATTTTACAAAATCATATGGTTAAAGTGCATATTAGGAAATAAAAGTGTATATAAGGGGGAGATTTTGGAATTGTAGGACATTGAAAAATTCTCTTGGAGAGAATAATTGTAATATTGTGGAAAAATTATTGGAGAATTGTGAAAGAATTTATGGAGAGAATTAGAATACTAATGGAGGATTTGATTTCTTTCTAAGAGGGAGATTTACAAGGTGTTGCTTAATACACCAAAATTGTAAAAGAGAGAGACTATGAGGAGTTTTTATGCAATTTTTTGAAGCTTGGATGATGTAAAAATGTATTTAAAATCTTTGTGTCATTAATAAAGTATTCCAACATTGAGAAGCGGACCTAGAGATGTAGCTCAAATTGAGCGAACTCTGTTATCAAGCTTGTGATCTCTCTTCTTCTTTTCTTTCTCATAATTATCTTTAGTATTTACTTCTTGAGTTTTCTAATTATGATATTTAGTAATTAGTTTATGGTTTATTATTTTGGATAAAGAACAAGTGAACTCTTTTGTCGTAATTTCAACAGTTAAGATTCATAACCACGTAATTCTATTGGATTGGGGTAAAATCTATAGTTGAGAGTAAAGTGCAAATTATTTGTAGCTCTTAAATTATAGATTGCTAACCTATACATTAAACTAGGTCAACCCTCAATTCTCATACCTCTGACCTATACATTAGTCCCTAAACCCTATACCTCAACCCTATACCCTCAACCTTATACCCTCAACCCTCATCACTCAACCCTTAAAGCCTTAATCCCTCAACCCTTAAACACTTAATCCCTCAACCCTTAATTCCTTAATCCCTCAACCCTTAAACCCTTAACCTCTCAAACCTTAAAAAACCTAAACCTAATCCCTCAACCCTATACTATCAACCCCATTTATTTGAGGCATTTTTTCATACAACGAGCACTACCTTGTCA
>VDFB02040878.1:0-69760 GCA_007258455.2 Sequoia sempervirens
TCAAATCTAAGAATGTTTCTTTGCATACCAATGAACATGGGGCGCAATAAACTTTTCACATAAGTTGAGTATTTGTTGCCAGATTTTTGAAAATAATGAGAGAAGAGGGCTTGGAGATTTCACAGCCAGCTTTAGATCTGAATTCAACTGAAATACATCATAGAATTACAATCCGAAATAAAACAGGAAGGTTGCACAGGCAAGTACATTTCTGATGAACTGCAATGTCTAATGTTTGTTTCATTGTATGCACATAGTAAGAAGGTTGTCTTGTAAATGTACTAATGAGAAGAAACTGTTTGTCTGCTTAGACAGACGATCACATAATTATCGAGGGAATGTGAGCTGCTCTGCTACCTCTTACGCGCCTCCATGTGCCGGGTAGTTCTTTAATCTCTTATCTTCTGTTGTTGGGAATGATATATAGCAATTGGCATCTTGCATTGCATTGTTATATATGTATGTACTGTTCTCACAGTTTGCCTAGGGTAGGCTCACTTTTTTCTTTTGAGGCTTTGAGTTTCCTCTTGATGTTCAATGAAGTCAAAGTGGAAATGAGCTTACTATATTTGACATTGTATTATTGTTGTCCCTATCTCCCCAATAAACCCTTTCACATCGGATTACAGAAAAACTGAACCTGATGTTAAGGATAACTAATGTTTGGCATGTAGCAGTGAAATCCTGAAAGGCTTCCAAAATTACCAGTCATTCCAGAAATATTGAAATGAAGATGGTAAAAAGGAGTTGGAGGAACTGTGCTCAAAAATACATATTTTTAAATACAAAACCTGATGCTATTATGTATTCCAAAAAAGAAAATATTACACTACTTAAAGCTATTACTTGCAAGACTTATCCACCTGGCTATATATATCAACCTTTGCAACCAAGATGCCAAAACCGGAAAGATAACATAAGAAAAACAATGATCTGTGTCTGACAATTTCAAAGTGAGTTGGGAAAGTTGAACATAATCAGGGAACCTTGAAAAGAATGAAACATAGCATATCCATGAACCAGTGAAAATAGGACAGATTGAGTGTCATTAGGGTTTTTTTATAAAAAAATCTGAAGGAAAGGAATGCTGCTGAACTAGAGAATTGGCAGGCAATTCTAGAGAATTGGCAGGCAATTCTAGAGAATTGGCAGGCAATTCTTAGGTTTTCTTTTTTTGAATTTTGATTGACATACCCTTAAATTGATGATAATTCTTGCATTGGTGTATTAGACGTCTTTTTGAACTTTTATCCAAATTTCAGCCTTTATAAATGAATATGTGTTAGGGTATTTTTATGACATAGCTAGTTGGGAATTGTTTACTAAAGTATGAGATTTGAATATAATGTGATTGATTTAAGGTAATATAGGGGTATATTATTTGTATCTTTTGTGCTGTTTAAGGTAATAAAGGGGTATATTATTTATTACTTCGAACAGAGTATTTTCATGAGAATGAAAATTTGGCTTCCCAAAAAAGGTTCATTCTTTTCATGTATACTAGTTGAAGGGTTCCCCTTGTACCTTGGCTCTATACAAGAGAAGACGCTAAGTGTGCTATGAATGCAGACCAAAATCTAAATCTTTGTCTTCTTTCATGCTTATCATCTTCAATGAACAAATGAAACCGTAAGTACCTCAAAGCTTCACACAAGATGAAGAATTGGCTAATTGTGAGAATAATTGAATTCCAAATGATTGCAATTTAGGTTGTTTCACTTAGTTGCAATCAACATCAATTTAGGTGTTCTAACACCAACTTATTGGGCCTTTCTTTGCGTGCATATCATACAAGGCTTCCATGGTAGAAAAATGACCTTGCTCATGTGATTTTTTTTTTGGTTCCATCAAGCCCTAATAATAGAAATGTCCTCTCCTCGATCATACATTTTTTCATTGCACCCAGAAATCCCTTTATTACTTCTCTAACCTCATTTGGGGGCCTCTTTTGGTGACTTGTTTGTTGTACCACTTTGGGTTCAAAGCATAGGCAACACAGTGAGGAGGTGTGTTAAGTATGTTCCATCTTTCATGATTTTTTTCCCCTATCAAAGGATGTAGAGAAGAACCCCTCAAGTTTGTTATTTTTTCCGATTCTTTCACACATAGGATCATTTTCTTAATAAATCTCTCATAAACATGGCTTGTTTGGATTTGCAAATTGGATTACCTCGGAAATTTGCTGGTTGAAGCCAATATTATTAATATCAGCCTAGATATGACCATCAAGGACAATTTATTCTACTTCAATTGCAGTGTCTGATGTGGATTGCCTCCAAGCTTCCCGTGCATCACCTACTCTATGAAACAAAAGCCCCTTTGATTGCATAAAGATGGTTAAGAAGTATGAAGTACAAAGCAAATTGTGTATTAGAAGCTTTGAGGAGTTGCACCTTGGCAAATTTGCAATAGATGGTTTAAATGTATTGATAATTTATTAATTACACATGAATATGTATGTTTTCTTACCATTTTGCATAAGCTTTGAAATCCGCCAAAACTTGCTAATATACTTGAACGTATTATTCAGTGAATGTGCACATGGTGTCCAAGATACATGACCGTATTTTTTTTTGCACTAACTAGCATGCTGCTTTACAAAGAAGGGCAGCATTTGTAACAATATAAACTGCATGTGATACCCCCACCTCTTTAATGGTTTCACACAACTGGTTATGAATGAAATCTGCATTTTTGTCTTGCTGTGTCCAATCCATTGCCTACAAAAGTTATGTTCCTTTAGTGTATGTTAACACAATAATGAAAAGTGGACTGTTTCTAGTATTTGTTCAACCATCCATCATAAAGCTGCACCCATTTGTAGACTGCACTCATTTCAATCATGCAGGTTGTTGCTCTAGGTGTTTTTGTCTTTGCACAATTAAAGCTGTGCAAAGCATATAATACCAAGGGAGTTTATATCCTATTGGTCTAATACTAATAACACGGATCATCTCTTCATAGTACAGTGATCGAGCAACATTAAAAGGCATCCTATTTGCATATAAAAAACATGTAATGGCTGCATCAACTCCATCTCTACAATGCAAATCAAACAAGCTTATGGCATTTCCATTGCCAATGTGTGCATTCTGCAAGAAAATCTTGCATCTTATGCCCCCTGCTTCACATCCCAGACAACTCTTTAGTTTCTCTTCTAGGCTGACTTGGACTTGCATAAATTGTTGAAGTCTGAGAGCTTACATGAGGTACCATTCCTTCAGTCCTTTCTTGCTCCCTAATGGCTTCTTCTTGTTCCATGATAACTCCTTGCAGAGAAAAATGAAGTTTCAAGTATCACTGTAGGCCCTTCTGCTTGCACAGTTTGTATGAAAGATTTCTTGAACCCACAGCCTTTATCAACATCAATTTCCCTTCAAAATTCGAACTAGAAATTTTCTTTCCATTCTTTTCATCTTCGCCTTCATGACTTTGCGCAATAATTGCCGGTTCATGTGCCATAAAACAGGCCAGCTTCAACTAACCAACTGTACCCAAGAGCTAATTACAGGAGCACTCAAAAAGAAGCAAGGAAATAGATTCAAATGGTTTCACAAATACCAAAAAATATGAGGGCATTTCACATTCCCGATGACAACAAAGTAAAAGATTACAAACTCCACACCTGCCAGAATCAACAAAAATATGAAGATACAATCTCACAAATAAATTAAATCAAATACAATTTTTTTATTCACTACCACAATACTAAATTTCTAGAACTATGAGTTCTCAAGACGATGGAGGCTACCAATCTAACTAATTTGTGTGAAGAAAGAAAAGCTTTAAGAGCGTTCATGGAAGATGACCTTTTGTCTTCCTCAGCCAGCTCTATAGCTCTCCTCATCTCTTCAATTTTATTGTAAATTTTAAATCAAAAAAATATATTTGCCAATGCTATTCAGGTGCATAAATTTTCAAGTTTGGTAAGTTTCATGTAGTCAATAGGAGTTGCCTTTATCTACAGAGTACTACACACTATCTGCTAATATGCTATATGCTTGTGGAGTTGTTCGGATGTGTTCTTTTTGGTCCATTGGTATGAAGTGAACCTACATGGAACTTAGATTTTCCATGTCACTGAGTATATTTCTAATTTCTCTAGTACATTTACTTTTGTGTCATTACCCAACCAGATTTTAATGTATAATTGGTGTGTTTGTGGTTGGTGTGTTCCCTTTTGGATGTTGGCTATTTGGTTTTATGCCCATTCAATGTCTCTTGCTGTACAAAGCATGATGTTTTGGATTCATGTATTGGGCCTATTTTTCTTCTTCATATTTCAGTGATGTTGGGCTGTTCTTTGGTCTTATACAAGCTGTAAATCATGAGAATCATTAATGGTCACTGTTCATTCCTGTTACTTTTTATGTTTTTTTTGTGTTTTGCATTTCTAGCTTGAGTGCTAACTTTTGGTTGGGGCACAAAGCATTGCTATTGCACGAGGACATCCTAATATTCTCTTTACCCCTTTGTTACATGCTGTGGCAGACTTTGTTGATTTTAGGCAACATGGAACTTGTAGTCTGGGGTCTCTCAGATGAGTGGTAAATTTCATGTTATGGTGAACTTACTATGATGGTGCTGCAATGGGTGATAGTGCAGTTTAATGTCCATCACCTTCTGCATGGAGTCCTAGCATAACCTAGCCATTTAAAGAATTGAAATATTCACACTTAAATATTGTAACATATTTCTTGCATGAGTACATGCTTTATTTTCCTTACCTCGTGGTTATACCATGGCATACTGTGTTGGTTTTAAACTTTTAGTCAACATGGAACATGGATGGGGAATTCCCAGACAAGCAGGGAATCTCTTTTGCAGAGTAGCTGTATACGCTCCCACCCTTCCCCAGGTATATGTATCCCCGTATCGGATACGGATACAGATACGATACATCATGGATGCACGTTGGATACCGTACCCACACGTGCCAAAAAAACTCTGATTTTCCATAGTCGTGTTGGATATTGTGTGATTTGATTTTCAAAAAATTGGGCGTGAATCCTCCTAAACCTAATCTTAAAAAACTTCAATCGTGCGATACTTTTTTTGTTTTGTATAAACAAAACCTACACCAAATGAGGAAGATGAATGAAACGTTTTTTCTATTTCAGTGAATCATTTTTTTGGGTCTTCTTGTAGTGCAACTGTACTATTTTTTTGGTGTCTTAATTTTTACAGATTTAAGAAAGCTAATTATTTATAATTGTATATTTATATTTAATATTTATATTATGTTGAAATTTTAGATATTTTAAAAAAATTAAAATTTATTCTTTAAATATAAATAAAATATATTCATATATATTTAATTGTCTATTCTTTACTAAATTATTAGTATTTAAATTTTAATATTATTTTAATTTATATTTACTTATTTGCTTTTAAAGTAATGAAAATCTCCTCTAATAACTTAGAAAATTGTGTTAAATATATGTGTGTTTTTTATGAATGCTGTATCCAGCTGTATCCATATTGGGGGGTCTTAAAAAATGGCTGTATCCGTATCCGATACCGTATCTCTTTTGACATATATTTTAGTGTTATGGTGATGGTGCAGTTGTGAGTCCAACACCATGTGCATGAAGCCCTTGCATAAGCTAGCTACAGCCAACTATTTCTTAGTTGTGCTAGAAAATCTAACAAAGATCCTGTGCTATATGTTTTGCTAAAGCTTTGATAGCATGTGACCACTTTATTGTTACAAATGTTTGAATGTCTTTCTAAATGAGCCAGTCCTTGAGATGTAAAGCCAATAATGCAATTCAGGATTACAAGGCACATGTGTTTTGTGATTTATGGATTTAAATATTCTATATTTTTTTAACTTTTTAGGAGTTACTCAATGAAGCTTTTGTAGCCTTCATTAGGAGCGTCTTCTTCACTGTGCTAACAATTGTTTCAGAATTTTTTTCTTGCACTTTCATGACTACTGTTGGCCTGCAGTTACTTTTAGAAGCTCATCTCAATGAATGTATGACGTTTAAAGGGTATGGTATGGTAGATGTGATTTTTCCACAGTCCATTAAGAATGGTTAATATGCTATTGGAGTTTTTTTGCATGACATTTTGGATGACACTCAGGTTGAGTTTAAACTGTATATGTCATCATTTCTTAACAATAGCTTATCATTTAGAGACATGATATTTCTACAGTCCATGTGAATGAGTTGAGTAATTCTGGTAGAAAACTCTAGAGCTTTTGGTATCAACATTTCAGATCACACTCTGTGAGCCATTGTTGGATGAGGCATTTTTTTCCCAGACCACACAGTTGTTTAACATCTTTTATTAACACTTTAATGACTAAAATTGGCTAGTTGTTTTTCTGTACGTCTTATTATGTGTTCGTGTTTCCTGTGAACATATTTTTACAAGCTCATGCAGACACATACACACATAGTTACAAGATATGCAAGCTTGAATAGCCAGGCAGATGAAAAGCATATGCCATATAGTTAATATATCAATTATCATTTTATTTTTCTGTCCAGATTGCTACTTGGTGGTTTGCTTTTATAATGTTGTCTCATTATGTCCAGGTGGGTGGAAGGAATGGTACCTGTGTTTACTCGAGCTGCCTGGCAGTGTACATGGCACCTTATCCAGGTGTTTTGCTTTATCTTCTCAATGGCTGTGGCTAGCCTTTCAATCACATTTGTTGTAAATTGCAATGAAATTAACAAACCAATTTTGTATCTTGATTGATGTATATATTTGGATGAATGGATCTCAATATCTTTGATCCTGGAATCCTTTTAAATGATTTCTGGGTTTTGTTCAGTCTACTGTAATAAAAATGAGATTGCAAACAATTATTCCATAGATATATTATCACACTTTTAGTCGTGTTGAAAAAACTGTTAGTTGCTTTCAAAATTTTTGGTGATGTTTTGCAGTTAAATTATGTATCAGTAGATTACAACTGAAGCGTAGCTAAGTTTAACAGCACTAAACTAAATCTTTTTTAACCTTTTCAATTTGTCATTCTCATTCAGAATGACACTTCCACCTCTCTTGGCTTCATGGCGGTTTTGATTTTTTGCATGTTACATTACATGCATAATGAACACGGTAAAGGAATCTGAATACTGAGAAATTTGTAATGTTTAGAGATGCACCAGATCTCCTCAAAATGTATTCATGTCGTTTTGTAAGTGTTGTCAGGCTAGTTTTAAAATCTCTCTTTCAATGTCTACCCTTTTTGCTAAACATGATTCCCGTGGCTAGTGGCAATGTGCCAATCTTTTTGTTGCTGTAGTGAATGCATGGGGCGTTAGTTGTGTTAAGAGGAAGAAAATTTCTCAGAGCACTCCATGGCACTGTAGTCTTTTCTTTATCGACTACTGCAATTCCACATGTATCAAAACAGGTGACTGGAGAGTTGCATAGGATGAAAAAAGTTATTGTGAAATTGGGGGTAGGCAGATAATTGTCATTTATTTAGGATTGAAATCTGAACTGTCATGTGAAGGTTGTGAGGCAGTGTGTATGAAGAAATGGTTGCCAGAATTTTGTGGCTGTTTGCTGGACGATGAGCTCTTATTATGGTAATGCCAACCCTTGTCTGACAAAATTCAGTGTGGCTGACAGAATCCATGTGCAGGAGAAATTGTAGGACTAAGATATTTTTATGAAGTTTAGCATGCTTTAGAGTCTTAGACATGAATAAGTCATCTAGAGGGAGTAAAGATTAGAAATTACATAGAAAAGGTGAGTGGGAGTGATGAGGCAGCAGAGCCACCTTTTTCTCCTACATGTGAAGGCATAATGAATGTGTAATCCGAGGCATTCGGCTTTGAGAAACCTATAAAAAGTTCCATGCTTGGGAGTGAAGTACTTTATTATTGGAGCTAACAATAGATAGGTTCTAATATGCGATGTGTCTTAATTCCATTGGAGTGAAAGCCTCCTCCTATGTGGTTAGGCTTCAGCCTTTTCAACTTACATACCCCTTCCAAACTTTAATTCTTTGCATTCATCTTGGGCTTGTGACCACTCATGGATTCTCCTTATTCATGTTAAGTTTTAACAGTTAGAAATACCTGGCATCTTGCATTTATTCACTTATAAGTCTATGCAGGCATAGAATTCTGGCATCAAAGTTCCCTATGGTATCCAACTTTGTAATAACCGAAGTGCCGAAGCTTTTCTAACCAAATGATGGCCACTTTAATATGCTCCCGAAATTCACTAACAATCTCCCTCAGTTCCATAACAAGGTTCTTTAATATTCAATTCTAATATTCTATGGAAGAATGGCACTATCCTGATTGAGGTAGCTAACAGGGATTTGCGAGTCTGCCTTTATCTGAGTTGAGTCATAGCTGCTTTCCCTTGCCAGGTATATGCTCTACTTTGTATCCCACAAAATTATTACAATCCACTCCAACAATTACAAGATACCATATGCTGTACTGATCATGGTGATTCCAACTAATACCTTAGGGCTGTCCATTTACCTTGCCTAACCATCTTACCAATGCCCATGGAGAAAGTTGGAACCATTTTAATTTTGAATTAATCCACACAAGTTTTAGGGCTGGCCATTCACCTCGTCTAACCTTCTTATCAATGTCCTTATTGTGGAAACTTCCTATCATATTCTAGAGGAATTTTTTTGATGTTAGGCTGGCTCTACCATCAAACAGCTTCTGCTATATGAACTTTGTGTTAATTGCTAGCCCTGGTGTCAGTTATCATGGCCTGTGGCATTTTTAGGCTGAGATGGTGTGGTGAAATTTTCAATATATACATCATTATCTTGCTATGTTATTGAGGCAAATTCCTCTTATTTATAATTGGATGGCTATTGCAATCCCTATTGTTTTCACGATTCTGAGTTTAGGTTTATATCATTGTCTTGTTATTTCTGCGGATCCTTTATTTTTATTATTGGATATCTATTGCTTATGTGTACTATTTTACACACGTCTGAGTTTGTTGTCTGATTGCATTGAGAATGGCTTCATAAGTAGACAAAGAACTAACAGTTAGAGTTAATTATTGCTAACAAATTTCTTGGGTGCTTGATTAGTCACTTCTTTATTGTGATTGGTGTCCCCATTTAGGAAGGGATATTATATGAGAGGAAATACAAATATATTTTGAGTTTTCAAGAGAAAAAAATTAACTGTGCTTTTTGGCAATAAAATGTTTATTCATGTGAGGGTTTGTTTGTGCAGAATGATCTCATTCATGGATGGGGGATGGATATGAAGCTTGGATATTGTGCAAAGGTCTGCTTTCTATATTATTGTTATTGCTTGATTCTACTTTGATTAGATTAGTCATGAATACTGTTATGGTGCTATGGCCTTTAGCTAAAGTTTTGTTCTAATGTCTGTATTTGAAGGTTGCAGGTATATCTTTTTAATATCTATATTTTGTTCTTTCTATTACATAATTGACACAATGGTTTTCATGGATTGATTTAAAAAATTAAAACAGTTGAATGTGCAAGGTCTATCAATATAAAGAGATCAAATATTAACTTTTTCTATATTTGGAGGTTTTATTTCATTAAGCATGATTGGACAAAATATTTGAGTTAGCTAGAACTTACGTCTAGCTATTTCAAATTCTTAATTATACTCAATATATTGGACAACATGCTTGCTTTGCGTCCTTCATCAATGAAAACTAAGTCACGTAATTTGGTTCAATTAATTTACTAGATTTTCAATTTAATTGAGTTAGTAAGGCTTAAGAAGAAACCATCTCTTCTTAATCGATAACGATCAAAATCAAAATTTAAATAAATAATGCAATCTTTTTGTAATGAATAACTTTGGTTATAGACTATTATATTTTTAAATCTATTTTGTTTAATTTTACTACAGAAACTCCCATAAGTCACATTGGAGTTGATCAGATTTTAGCCGTTGTTGCTCTGCACTTTTCAAATTCCAATTTCTTTTTTATTTCTAACTTAAAGTTTACACTAATGGCTTGGATGTTTCAGGGAGACCACACAAAGAATATCGGGGTGATTGACAGTGAATATGTTTTTCACCAGGGAATAAGATCATTAGGAGGGCCTTCAGCTAATAAGGTTGATAATGTAACTTCAACTTGACATATTCTTTTCAGAAGTGTTCTTTGACAGTGTTAATAGAGAATATGAATGTGATTGCATAAAATATTTCGTTTATTTTATTGGACAGATATGCACAATTCAGCTTGATTGTTTCTTCCAATACAAAATTGTATCAAAAAGAGCTGACGTATATTAATAGTAAAAGCTTGATATGCAAGAACCTGAAAAAGATGGAAAGCATTCATAATCAACTAAAACCACCTTTTACCTAATGGGGTTAAGATGGGCTTAAGTCGTATCTTTTAGAACTGAACTTCTTCACCATCCTCCTAATAGAATTTGGATACAATATGAATAAAGTAGCTGCTTCTTGCAATAACTAAATCCATTGAAGTTCCACAACATTCTAGCCTGTCATAGTGTTAGCTGAATTTAGTTTATGAAGTTCGAAATCTGGCAAATGTAAATATAACCTAAAAATTTTGTTTCACTTTGCCCTAAATTTGTATGGAAATGGGCTTAGGGTTTTTTATCCAGTTTAGGTTCAGATACAGGGCCAAGATGACATTGGTTTCGTCCAAGGTCTGGCCTAGGCTTCCCTGATAAATTAATGTATGCGTGTTATTGTCATCCACAGTGGAAGTGATAATAATAGTGATAAGCAGCAGATGAATTTGCAGCTGGTGGCAAAGGAGAACCATGCATATTTCAAAGCAAGTCAAGAGATCCAAGTTCCAATTGTGTAGAGTTTAGAGGCACAGGTCTGTTTTTCCACTGTAGAGGGCGCTAAGGGAAGGGAAGGTTTACTCTAAAATTGTCATTAGCTTCTTCATCTTGTATATACTACCTCATGCATGGATGAGTATTTTAAGTGACTTGACTCTTTACTACATTTGAGCTGTAATCTTAATTTAGTTACCCTGTTCTTTGTCCATAGTTTAGTGTGATAAAGTGTCTCAATTATATTTATATTTACCTTATTTTCCCTTTTTGGTCTTTCTATTTGATCCCTCCAACATTAATTCACTCGCAATTTTCAGAACTGATTAGGGTTTAGAGGCACAGATCTGTTTTTCCACTGTAGAGGGCACTAAGGGAAGGGAAGGTTTACTCTAAAATTGTCATTAGCTTCTTCATCTTGTATATACTGCCTCATGCATGGATGAGTATTTTAAGTGACTTGACTCTTTACTACATTTGAGCTGTAATCTTAATTTAGTTACCCTGTCCTTTGTCCATAGTTTAGTATGATAAAGTGTCTCAATTATATTTATATTTACCTTATTTTCCCTTTTTGGTCTTTCTATTTGACCCCTCCAACATTACTTCACTTGCAATTTTCAGAACTGATTAGGGTTGCAGAAACTTCTGCCTTATACAGGTCTTAGAGATCACAGAGATTCGTTGGCTCTTGGATATGGCAGTGTGGGTGAGATTGGAGAATCACCTGCGCACCAATATAGACGTAGTGGGAAGTTAAGAGGGAAGTGGACAGAGCAATTGGATTACGGAATGGTTGATGTGCTCTCTATCCATAAGTTTCCTTGCCATGGTTTCCCTGTATTAATCTTGCTTGTTAACGAATGGACCGTAAACCCTATATATGTTTAATATATTTATGGAGGTATTATAAATATTTTATAATTTATTTATATATTTTCTATGTAGCTGGTTCTTCAGGTTCTGGCCCGGGTCCTGGTCCGGTCCTTCTGCTGGTTCGGCCAGGGTCCTTGCATTTGGGCCTTGGTTCGCCGGTGAAGAACCCGGGCGAACCTAAGCAGAACCCGGGCGAACCCAAGGCGAACCCAAGCAGAACCCGGGCGTCTGGGCTGCAAAAAGTGATTTTTTTTTGTTTTTTTTAATGTTTCCTTCCCTTTGACCCACGCCCATGGGAACCCTAAAAGTGACCTCTAAAACATGTTAAACACCTAAACTGCCTCATTTTCATTCATTTGTTTTGCAAACAAGCATTTTCATTCCAAGAGGCTGAGTACTATTTACTTATCAGCTTGTGATACAACTGAGAATATAAGCCCTCAGCTAGCCCTCAGCTAACACACATCTCTTCTCCAAAGAGTTTCCTTTATGTTTATGTTGCTTAATAATGCTTTTGAAGTGCAATATGATTTTTTCTTGGATTTTGGGTGTTCTGGAATTTTCATATTCCAATATTGAAAATTAAAACAAAAACAACAGAATATCATATTTCAGTTTAGTTTTTCCCTCAGTTCAGAATTTACAGAAACTACAATGTCAGTTCTTACACCACTGTTCTTTACTCCTATATCTGATAAGACTAGTACTTAATAGTAATGAACATAAACAGCAATGAATACTAGGTAGACTAAAAGAAGTATATCTTTATTCATATGAAGTTCTTACTTAGAAATATACCAGAGATGACCAGCCAAGGATCAGACTACTTTCCCTGACTAAGAAAAACCTATTTAAAGAACCTGATGGTTGACAAGCAGGACACAACCATCAACACTATTAGTAACTGTCTCCTTAAACCTACCCACAAGCTGATAAGTAAATAGTACATAGTCAGATACAACCAAATTAATATAAGCACACATGTATATACATATAAATACCATATACATACATAAATATATCTATGCATGTATATAAGCACACATGTATATACATATAAATATACTATTCATGCTTCTAGGCTGCATATATATATATATATATATTTTTTTTACATTTTTTTGTAATTTGTACTAACGAACCCAAGACGAACCGAACCCACCCCCCAAAAAATTTTGCCGAACCGGCGAACCGAACCAGCGAACCCGAACCCGAACCGGCTACTTAGTATATTTTTAATAATTTGAATTTAATATGTTTGAAATATTTAGATTAGATTTATATATTAGTTGAATTTAATCACAATTTCTTTTTGGCAAAAATTATATTTACTGAATTTGATCTTCGCAAAACACAAATACGAATATAAACCTTGTGACAGATTTTACTTTTTAGCAGTATGTGGATGTGCGAACAACTTCATCTCCTGCAATTTTCCCCAAATATTTCATCCCTGCATTCAGATTAGATTACACTCGTCAATTTTGGGCACTATTCATAAGCAGGATATCTATGCACTAATTTTCAAAATACAAATCCAATGATAAGTTGATCGCTTAGATTTTTTCCTAGATGACTAACTCTAGATTCCCACCATTAAGTGATCCTGAGTCTTGACCATCAAATTTGTTCACACTTTGCAAGTTGTTATTCTTCAATACTAATTTACTGTCTCCATGCCTAACCAAAAAAAAAAAAAAAAAAAACTATTGAGATAAACATATCACTCTTGATTTTCTATATTAATATCCATTTTCTTCAATTTGGGTGTATCTAACTCTTAAACATGTCTTGGAAATTCAAACAATTACCCTTGTAAATTCTAAATTTAATTCTTGTTTTTAGGCTGGAAGTATGTATATATTATGATTTTTATATGTTTTTTGTATGGGTGATCCAAAAAGAACCTAAACTAATTTTTTTTTTATACCGTATCAGTGTACCTGAACTTGAACTGCTAACTTAGAAGGGATGTGGTGGGAAGAGTTTAGAAAAGTCAAACAAACTTGACTAAGTTTTGGAAGAACCATTTGCCATCAATGAACTGGGGAGCAGAGAGTTATTAGGAGGAAACTTGACTTTATTTTCTTGGACCATGATAAACTTCAAACCGTGTTTTTCAGCAGGGTCCAAATGGATTCGTACATATACAAATCTAATTTTCATATATTTATTATATTAATACTGAATTTCTTTCTGTTTTCTATGTTAAACAAATGCCATTCTTAATTTATAGTCCTAAATTAAATCTTTTAGAAGTATTTTGAACTTTTGGCTGTACTGTGCAATGTTTTGTTCACTGGACTGATACATAATGTGTTTGTCAATATTAATATATATAGTATACATATTTACACTCGTAACACATCTATTCTGAACAAATGACATGCAGAGTTCTCTTGCAATTGCACCTGCACAACGCTCTAACACAAAGGTATGAATTGCAATATACTTTTACCACTTAACTTTATTTTTAATTTTCTCATTTGAACAGATTTATATAAATGTATTCAATGTGATCTTAACGTTTCTGGTCATAAGCTATGACCAATGTACACTTTCTGTAGTCAATTATTGTTCTTTTCAGTGTATTTGTTAGGTAAAATATCTTGCTATTATCTAATGCATTAGTTTGAGCCATTCTCAAGCATTTTAGTATTTTATTCTGCAGGCAACGAGTTGGGGAAAAGTTGACCCTAGATCTGAGGTGAGTAATATCTTGTATATCTATTTTTCATTATTCTTTTGATGTCAAAAACAGGCCTACTGCTCTGAGGTTCCAAAATTTCCTTAAAAATGCTTTATTGATAATTTGATATAGACTGAAGTCTTCTCTGAAAACTCGAAGACATAAAAGAGCAAGAAGATCTGCATGCTTCTTAAATCTTCGTTTGCCATGTGTCATGAGGACAGAGTCCCACACACTTCTCAAGTCTTTGTTTGTCATGTGTCATAAAGATGTGATCCACTCTGTTCTTTAATTCTCTATATGCGATGTTTCATAAGGAGTAGGAAACCGACAGACAATGATTGTGGGGTACAAGAAAAATGTTACCCCTACTCAGAACATGATGGCTATCATTTTTTTCTTCTTTGAACGTGCAGAAAAAATACATAATGTCCATCCAAATGAAAACCAAAGTATAGCCAAACCGATGTATGGCCAGGACAAAGCATTATCCATGTCTACACATGTAGAAGTAAAAGAAACCATTGTCCACCACACCACATACAAAAGTGCCTTTGGGTGAAAGCTAATGGTGGTTAATTTTACATTGTTATGTCAATTAGAAATCGTGAAAGTAGGGCAAATCAACTGTTCTCGAGGAAATTGCAACAGATCCATTTACAATTGGATTTTAATAAAGATGAAAATGTGTTCAACAAACTCCTTTTTGTTACTTTGTGTGTTGTATTATTCCATAAGGTTCCAGAAGGTGAGAACTGTATCCTTGTGCATACCCCTTTCCTAGCGAAATTGTTTATATGTATCATTTCAGGCTTTGAAATGGATCAGGAGACATCGTGGCTATTCTTGCTGGTCTGAGAGAATGTCTGGCTAGGGTCTGCTGAGGCCAAAAAGGTCAGAGGACAAGATGTTACCCAACAACTACTGAATAAACAAAATGGACAGGACAAACTTGTGCATGAAAATTTACCCAAATAAATTCACATATGCCACTGCTCATCTGTGCTTCTTTTCCTGGTGCTGCATGATTGTCACCCAAAAGTGCTGCCCTCAAACCAGTTGTAATGGTATTTACTAACATTTTGCAACCGGAATGACAAAGCAGTAGCAATGCATGTGGTAACATCCAATAGAGTATAAATGAGCATATCTGGAGTGATTGATGAAGAATGCTGAATTGCTGAATTACATAAATAAGAAAGGAATGCCACTTCCAAGTTTGCAACCTGCTAAAAAAGGTAGGTTACTCACGGGTTATGCATGTTCTGAGTAGGCCAGTTGATAATCTTCTTGTGTAATTACACGAAGTAGGCGTGTACAATCACTTACTATGCTATCTCCATTTGTCTCAAATCTCAATATGTACATTTGCAAGACCAATCAAATGATAGGGAACGATATTTGCAAAGCTCAGGCTCAAATCAGTTAGGTTTATTGTTGCTGGTTATAGAAGGTTTTAATCAATATTCTGTATCAAATTGTTTTTTGTGCTGACCGAGCTATCTGGTTTTCACATGTACATTGTACTATGCCAATGCTCTATTTCTTATTTTCTTTAACCTGAAGTTTTTATTGTGATATTTACTTATTCTTCCTTATCCTGTCCTGTCCTGTAGTGGTTTGTAATGAAAATTGGCATAACAAATATTTTGTGTTTTATTTATAGTACTAAGTATTCATCTTCATTTGTGAGTGGAAAATATGTGTTACACCGTAACTGTGGACTAACTTTTCTATTCAATTGCATGGCTGGCAGATAAGAAGGCAGTCTTCAGCTGAACTGGAAATTTTTCGGCGACGTTGGGATCAAGCTGTGAAAGAAGACAAGAATTGGGTGGATCCATTTGAACGTTTGAAGAAACGAAACAGACCTTTCTATAAGAAACCCATGCTGCGACGGAAACAACCCAATTAATGGCACGGTTAATGATGGTTGCAACCAATAATTTTCATACCAATACCATTTCCTTCATTTCACATTCCTAACCCCTCGACGTTGTCTATATCGGCTTTTTCATCTTTTGTCCTCTTAATGGAAATGAGTTAGTGGGTATACTGTCTCACAATGATTTCACCTCCTGAGCACTTGCTGTTGATGGAAATGCTCTCATAAGGTCAGGTGAATGTATTATTATTCATTCATTCTTATCTGACAGGTTCTTGCCAATGACCCATTGTATTGGATCAGCTTTCATAAATGCAATTTAAATTGCCTGATTCTTCATTGTTTGGATGTTTTTAATGTAATTTAAGCCAATTGCTTATATGACTCGTCTGACGCTCATCAGAACAGGGTTCTGACTTGTATATTGGCAATTCCCCTAATTTAATTTTAGGAAAAGCTTGAATTTTGGTCCGCACTTGGCATCACCTTTTTCATGGTTGTCTTCATTTTCAATTTAAGATGATTAGAAAGCCAAGGAATATTGCAAAATTAGCTTTTTCCATTTCCTCAATATTCCTAAACTAAGTTTTTTTCTAATATATTTAACATGGATTCCTTATTTTATATCTATAGAAATAACACCTTCAAAATTTGGTTAAAACATTCTTGCGTCAATTAGATATCTAACTACATATTAGAGAGGTGTATACCAAGAACCTTGTCTTCTGGAACTAAGAAATGACTTTGGTAATATACAACTGTTCGAGTATCAATTTTCAGTGAAAGCAGGAGGAAGCTAGGCGGTTTTAGAAGGTTAGTTGGATGTAACATCTTGGTTGTCGCATGAAACTCGATGGAGGGAAATCCAGGAGGATTAAAAAAAAGATCATGCAATAAACAAATTATTTGCATCATAAATAGTAACGTTTCTTATAGTGTGGAGAAAATAGATTAAGGAGAAGAACGCATATCCAAGGATGATGCTCAACCATATCCGAGATGTGTGCAATTTCTAGGATCGATGTACCGACAAATTTGGTTATCACCCGTCGTGATTTGTTGGTCTTCCTAGTCCGTCAATTAATGCATCCTAATGGATGAAAGATTTAGTCTTCTTGGATTTACTTGAGATAATTTTTTATTTTATGGTCTATATTTTTTATTTATCTCTTGGAGCCAAGAGTGGAATTTGATGGTCTATTTGACCGTTTTTTCAATTTATAAAATTTATTAGACCGTATAGTTTGACTTGCTATATTTTTATTAAACTGTAAAAAAAATATTATAATCAAAATATAATATAGTATTTTAACTTATAATAGATATCATTTTATAATTTTTATTATATAAAGATAAATTAAATTAGAATAGAATATAACTTTTTTGAATATTTTCTAAAATGAAATTTAGAAACTTTTGACATTTTTATAATAGTTATATTTTTTTATATTAATATACGTGACTTATAATATTATTATAAATATATATATATATATTCATTTAGAATCTTTTCAAAATAGAATATAATTATTTTTAACTTTTAAAATATATTTAACAAGATTTGTTTTTAATATGAACTTAGAAACTTTTGTTAATTGTTAATTATAACAGTAGATTTTTATATTTATTACTAATTTTTCAAGATATTGCATTTATAAAAGATTTTATATAAAAATTCATAAATTAAACAATTTTTTGATAGGCATTTAATTGACCAAATTGTCATAAATTTTTCATATGATAGGTAGGGGTGACCGTCAAATTCTAGACCTGGTTGGAGCCTCTTGGAATTCACTTTATAAGTATCTTTTGTCTAGCCTTAATCTTCTTTTTGTTAGCCTTAATCTTCTTTTTGTTGTCTATTGTCTTGGATTCTATTAGTTTATGGTAGTTTTTATAATATTTGTACTTCCTTGATGCAAAAGCATCTTATGCTGAGTGCAATCTTGTGTCATCCAAAAGTGTTTTAGCTTAACCTTTGTTGTTCATGTTTGCTTGTTTTTAGAGTTTTTCCGTTTATGTTTGCTTGTTTTTAGAGTTTATCCTTTGAGTTGCATTGTTGATAGAATGCTTGTATGTGTGCAATGTTGCATTGCCCAAAAATGTTTTAGTTTTGACTTTTGTTTGTGGTGTTTGCTCCTTCAACGATTCAAATGGGTTTGCATGGAAAAATTAGAATTGTTTGATGTGATTTCTATTGAACATTTCGGCTTATAGTCCATCAACCTCATTTGGATATTTGAATGAACTCATCCTCACAACGCGTTCATAGTCTCCCCTTTGATTAGTTTTTTTTAATCGTCTTAACCAATAACCAATATCATATCTATGAACACATGATCAAGAGATTTCCATTCATTAAGTTGAGATAGTCTCCCCTTCGATTAGTTTTTTTTTTAATTGTCTTAACCAAAATCATATCTATGAACACATGATCAAGAGATTTCCATTCGTTAAGTTGAGAATTGTCAATCCACAAAAAGGCAATCACAGTGTTTTATTGACTCTTAATTATACACTTTTTTTAATACATCATCACTCCCTGAATCCATGAATACACATATGGAGCTCCACATGCATTGATCAATGACCAATGCTAAGTTGGTCTTATTACTTGCAGAGGTCTCATATCTCTTTCTAAATGAGCTAGATGCCTCTTTGTCTAGAATAATGGTTAGATGCCATTCCTATTCTTTAGTGGATACATTAAGGTTAATGGATGCAGAGAACCTAGTGTCACCCATTTGCATTTTTTTCATTCTAGCCTGCTAGGGTATTAATGATCTTTGGTTGAGTGCAATGTAACCATGTGTCATAGGGGGACATGGATCGATGATCAATGCCAACTTATAGTTTCATTTGATTAGTGATTTTGTCTTATAGTTTGTCGACATCGTTTGAGCTTTAGATCAATGAGATGTGTCCTTTATCTTAGATTGTAGATCTATAGTCCTCAAAGAGCATAATATCTGCCATAGTTAATGTCACCAAGATCTTTTGCTTGGTGGATTTTGAGCCTTTTCCTTCTCCCCAAACCAATCGAAGGCTTATAAAGGTTTACCTACAAGTTAAAGTCACCTTCAAAGAAAGCATGTAAACAATAAATGCCTATTAACCTAGAATGAAGCAATTACTATTTATAGTGATATGATTGCTGAAATGCCTTGGTATAACCAAATATTTTATCGAGGTAAGCCCCATGTCTTGATTGTCCAAGAAAACTAATCTTAATTAGGTTTCCATTGAATTTCATGAAAGAAAGCATGACACAATTAGAGAATCATATTTAGTGATCAATTTTTTGAGGTTGGATATGGTTTCTTCACAATCTTTGAGACTAATGGAATTAATAGAAGAGTGGGGAGAGTGTAGGTTGGAAGTAATCATCCTAATCTTGTGATACAGTGTAAATCTGATTCACTATTGGAACACAATTTAAGATTTGTAGTATACTTAGTGAATAAGTAGTGTAGATATCAAAAAGCCCAGGGTTTGTTTGAATGATTTGTATGTGTATGTAAATAGGTAAAATCTTGGAGTTTCTAGTTGAGTCCAATGCTAAGTCTTAAGAGGGATAGACATAAGAGCAAAATAGTGGAGGGTCTTCATCTTTGTATGTAATTATATTGGTTTAAATTATATGCCAAACTTGAAGAAGAGTTTTAGGGCATTCAAAACCATGAATGAAAAATTTAGGTTCAAATTGTACTGTGATTAAAAAATTTGGTCATGGATGGAAAGCTCTTTATCGAGATGTTTAATGTCAATTCTAATAGACGTTATTGAAGCTTGGGTTGTTTGTGTGAGGGAGTAGATTGTTTGATACAAATATTAGGGATATTATGATGCACGAGTGTTTTTGTAGGACTGGGCTAAAATCAAGTGCAAAGGTAAAGATAAATAGTAACAACCACAACTACTTAAAATCCAAACCTAAAAGACCCAAATCCAAACAAGAAAGCACAAATAATAGGAAACAAATAACAAAGCAATATACTAAACTTCCTATGCCATGATTGAATCATCTTCCTTACATCTCCTCCATTTTAGTTGTATATACAAGCTTGCCCTCAGATTTTGTTGTATGCAAGTGTTTAGTCAAGTGCTTATATAGAGACTTAAAAATGTCTTGAATGGGTACTACCCACTCGAATTTGATCACTAACATCATTTCGTCCTGAAATCCATCCTCTTTTCGCTTGCTTGATTAAATTAACCTAGTTATTTGATCAAATACCTCATTTTCATCTATTGATCTAAGTGATATAATTGGGTTAACTGACCCCCTCTCACACTAACATTTCATCTTGTTTAAATTAAATAAATCAAATTATTTAATTTAAACCCTAAGTCTTCTTAATTAATTAAATAATCTTAAACTATTTAATTAAATATCATATTTGCATCCCCTTTTTCATTAAATAAATCAACAATTTAATGAATATCATATTATTCTCTGGATCTTGCACATTAAAATTTAGTTTTAAGCAACCCTCCCATCCACTTGCATAGGAATATTCTCCCATTTTCCTCCAAAAAAGGGCAATGATTATTCCAAACAAACTTTGAAACAACCTTTTAAAGTTGTTGCAAAGTGTGTTTGTTTGCATGATTATGATCCCTTGATTTTTTCTTGATCTATGTGATCTTTGATTCTCATCCATTGATGAGAATCTTTGATCCATGTTTCATCCTTCTTTCATTTTTGACCATTGATAGATCAAATTGATCTGAGCCTTTGATTTTTCATTTGCTCTCCTATAAATAGATCACTATTTGGAGAGAAATGGATCCATCTTTTGATAACAAAGTTATGCTATTGAAATTCATACTCACTTGCATCCATATTTCATATTTGATAGCATTTTAGATTAAGCTTCACACATTTAGCTTAAGCATCCATTAATGGCTTCCATGGTAACTTAGCTTGCATCCATTTTAGCATAGTTTGCATCAATGGCTTATATCTTTGAATTTTGTTTACATTTAGCATAGATTGCATCCATTTTATCAAACATTTTAGCATTTAGAACTCATCTTTATCATGCTAAACTAGACACTTACCATGTTTTGTTCATATCTCATCGGTTTGATCGGTTTTCTTCAATAAAACCGATTGAAACAAGCTCATATTATCCAAGGGATTGGGAAAGGGTTGCCATTCCACATCAATGCGACACCACTCCCCCAATAGGATAAGATTCAAGGTCTTAGAATAGATTTTTTATAGGCTCATTTTGATAGTCACCTGTATATGTACATTTGATGATAGTGACACATTCATTTTTTGATATATATATATGGCCCCATGCAGATTTATGATGTGATGCGTTTATGATATGTGATGTGATGTATTTATTTCATGTTATGATTATATATGGATGCAATGGATGCACATGTTTATGTTATGGATGCATTTCTTTTGTTTATGCAATGTGACATGAGATGATCTATGATGTGATGTTTAGGATATGTGATGTATGATATGGATGCAATGGATGGATGTTTTATCTTCTTTTTCAATATCTTTCTATGAAATGCTATGAGATGGATATACTTTTCTTTTTTCATGCTTCCCATATGATGATGTCATTATTTATGATATGCAGATGATATGATATGCTTATGCAGGATGTATGTATGCTAATAGCTTGTGGATGCAGGATGGATGCATTTATGATTTTGGTGGACTGTCATGATACTATGTTAGTGTGGAAAGAAGATAGAAGAATAAGATGTATGAATTGACCATTGATTTTGAGATTGATTCAGAAGTCCAACAAGTCCATGATTAAGAACCCTTGATTAGTAGTGGCCAACCAAGTTCATTTCCAAAGCATATTTTAAAGTAGTGCATTGGAATAACACCGTTCCAAGAAGTTACCATGTTCGATTTTTGGTTGAGGCAATGAAGCAAATAGGGAAGGGACTCTTTTGCTTGGCATGTCAAAATGGTACATTTTCTTAACATAGCCTATTTGTCCATTCCATCTTCACAGATTAATCATCTCTTAGGGTGATGATGGTAAGCCTACCAAGAAATATGTACCCACTTAAGCTAAGAATGTTATTGCTTGTGAGTCATGTTTGACACATTGATTGTTTCCAAAACATTTTAAATACACATTTACAAGTTTTCAAACTTCAAACCCTTTGGATTAAGTATGGATACTTTTTGAAAAGTCCTAATATTGATGCTTGTCCTAAGGATTCTATCCTTAAAGGCTTCTATGTATTTTGGCTTATATCTAAATCCACACTTTCCAAAGTTAACCTAGGGAACTATGGCCTTAGCTTCATGATTTTCACATAATGGACTTTGTGAAATGAAGGTTGCTTGGACATAAACATCTTAGTTTGAACATTAATTAAGACTTTCTTGATGTGGTAATGAAACAATCTCACTTAAGCAAAGATTAAATCAAATGAACACCCCACATTGATGTATGTTCAAATCGTTGACTCCCCAAACACAAGCAAATTGAGACATAAAATATTGCAAACCATTGGGTCCTATTATCAAAATCATTGAGTTTTATTTCACCAAAATCATTGAATTCTTAGGGTTTTATCACTTTAGAGGCATAGCATGTTTCTCACTACCTTGGTCTTCCAAAACAAAGGTTCATTTTGGGTTAAACATTTCATTCACCCTTTATCATATTTCACATTTCACTTCACCAAACTTTAGAAACTTTTGGACACACCAACACTCTTTAGACTTAGGCAATCATTAAACCAATCCCCTAACTTAGCTATGTTGTGTGTGAAATGGATCCCTTTTCAAGCACTTAGTTGAGTTGGTTATCACATTTTGTGTACAAGTTTATCGTAAAGGTCACAAGTCTACCTTAAATATTTACAAGTTCATTAAACCTTACATTCAAAAACATCAAATCTTTTGTCTAAAAGTGTTGTCCAAAAGTTTAGAAAGTTCATCCCCCATATCATTCATCCTTTTCATCACTCACTCACACCATTGGTCTAAAACAACTTAGAGGGTCCCTTTTGCCAAAATTTGAGTCAACTAGAGAGTTTCAACATTATAAATCTCAACACACCTCTCCCATAGTTGACCCACAATTTATGGTTACAACAAGATCACAACACAAGAGAATAATGGAACACACCAAATTCACATCCACCACAAGTGATCCAAACCCACAAGAATTTGATCCATGGAGCCATTCTACCCCCTTACAACAACCACAAAATCCATTGGGACCATATGAGGTAGAAGATGTCACAAACAACCCACTTGGGATTACTAAGGAAAAACTCCTTGAGTATAAACAAGAACATCAAACTTTAGAAAAGGTGGCTCCAACTTTTCTTGCACAAAACTTGACACAAGGGGTAACCCAATCTACGAATCAACCAAATCCATCCTTTGTGCCAAGTCAAACATTAACTTCTAGTCTTGCAACTAGGCTTGCCACTGATTTTGGTCACTCTCCCTTTGGAAGGCAACACACTTTTGGGTATTCAAAACACCAACCTTCCCCAAAACACCATTTGGACACCAACATTTGGTGCCCCACCTCAATCTTCCACCACCATTCCAGAACACCCTCTATATCCACACAAACCCCTTACATTCCATGATACCATGACGACCTTGACATTTCGAGCACAACCATCTTCATCCATCACCACAAGTACCCAAAGTGTGCCCAACGTTACACAAGGTAATGTGAATCAAGTGCCTCAAGTGGGACAAGGGCAAGTTAAAATCTCACGCAAGGTCAACCCTTGACAAGTGGCTCCAAGAATCCCATTGATACATCAACATAGGTGGTTACACAAACTACTCAAGTCAACCCACCATCCACATCAACCCCATCTATCATCAATCCAAACCAAAACAACACATTGATCACAAACCCCATCAACCAAGGTAATACCTTGGTTCCACATCAAACATAACAAGGGAACCCTCAAAACATTGGTTAAGGGAACCCTTCTAATCTATTGATCCAAGGACAAAATGTGCCATTGACATTGCAATACCAAATGACACCATCAACATCTTTACCATGGGTCCCCCAAAACATGAAAAATCAAATAGGGCCCCAACCTTACTTTCTTCTATCCCAATTGACTATCTTACAAGGAATGCTAAGCCAAAACAACCCACAATCAATCTACAACCCATAATCACCTAAAATCCATCCCAACATCAAAACGCTTCCACATTGCAAGCACAACAAGCTCATGCTTTAGCCTTACAACAAGCTCATGCTTTAGCCTTACAACAAGCACAACAAGCTTACCAACAAGCGTTGCAAGCGCGCCAAACTCAAGCTCAAGCATTGCAACAACAACAAGCCCAACAACACATTGCAAGTGCAACAAGCTTACCAACAACAACACCAACAAGAAGAAGAAGCCCTAATAGCACAAAAAAAGCAAGCACAACAAGAAGAAGAAGCCTAAAAACAAGACTTGGGCACACAACAACAACAAGCACAATAGTAAGCTTTTCTAGCGCAACAGTACACACAAAAAAAACAACAACAACAAAGTTTAAACTATAATCCCCAACAAAACATCATCAATCCAAATATGTTAGGAGCATATATACCCCTACCACCATCACCTTTACAGTATCAAACACCACCCTACACACCATATAACACCCCATCATATCAAAATGCCACTTACAAATCATCTACCAGTACGCAACATATGCTCCTCCACCAAACTCGCAAGATGATATGGCATCACAACTCAGGCTGCTAACACAACAAATGTAGGACATTCAAATGGGAAAAATGAAGAAACCCCATACACAATGAAGAAACCCCATTCGATAGAAACATCACAATGGTACCTTTCTCTCTCGGTTTTGAGGTCCCTAAATTTGATAAATACAAAGGGAGGGGAAATCCTGTGGATCACATCAAAGAATTCAACGTTATGTGTATGGAGGTTGCCTACAATGATTCCTACTTGATGTGCCTCTTTCCACGAAGTTTGACAAGCCCAACCATTGATTGGTTTTCTCAGTTACCTCCAGGTATCAAAACCTTCTAGGAAATCATTGTAGATTCATAGATCACTTCTCCTTCAATCTTGACATGGATGTAAGCTTAGAAGAGTTATACACACTCAAACAAAAAAAAGGAGAATCCTTCGCTAATTTCTTGCAAAGATGGAGGCAAAGAGCTAGTAAGAGCAAGTGGCCCATTCCCGATGAAATACAAGTGGGGATTGTCATAGAAAATATTGATCCAGATCTATCCTTCCACTTAAAGATGCAATGTATCACAACTTATGACAAGCTTGTCCCTAGGGCCCTCAACATCGAGAGAGCCCTAATCTCACAGGGAAACACACAAGCATATAGAGACAATCACCCATCAACCAGTTCAAATGACAAGCCCCATGTTTGGTCTAAGAACAAGAATGTGACAAATGATGGCATGGTGGATGCTAAAGTGGTTATAAGTACTCCTAGGCTAAACACCAACCAACCAACCATCACACAAATTGTACAACAAACATCACCAACATAGAATAATTAGTTCAATAACACTGAAACTCAACAAAGATGAACCCCCTAAAGGAATAACTACCCAAAACACAAATATACACCATTGGGGGACCCAATTGAATCTGTCATGTAGAAATTGGTAGTCAAACTTGATTACGCTTCCCAATTTCCAAAACTACCAAGAACCATGAGATAAACCACCTTGGTACAACGAAAAGGATCTTTGTGACTTTCACAAAATCAAAGGACACAAAACATCGAACTGTATGAAGCTCAAGAACGTTATCCAAGATCTTATTGACAATGGAGATGTATCTGTTGATGTGACAACAGGTAACCAAGACCTCAATATTTACAAGAATCCAATTCTGGATCACAACAAAGGGAATGACAATGGCAAAAGGAAGAATTGCAATAACATACATGTTTATTCCAATGTGGTCGCCTCTTGTGATAATGTCGTAATAGTTGTTACCATCCAAGGACCTAGCGTGGAGTGTGTAGTCACCACACAACATGGCAAGGTCACCATCCAAGGAGCTTCATCTCAACCTAGGGAACAACCTACATTGTTGACGTCCAACCCTAGTAACTATAGTCTCCTAGATCAACTAAAGAAGACCCCCGCATAGATCTCTATCTTGGAACTATTGAGGCTATCCCCCACACATAGGGCAATATTAGAAAAGGATTTATCGACTTCCTCCGTCCCTAAAAATATTGATACAAAGTAGTTTCAAGCTATGGTAGGGCATATCACTACCCCTCATCTTCTCACCTTCTCAGAACATGATCTCCCAGTGCAACCATCTCACAATTGCAATTTACATCTTGAGGTCATTGTTCATAAGAATAAGGTTTAAAGAGTCTTAGTAGATGGAGGTGTTGGTCTAAACATTTGCACCCTTTAGTTGGTTAAGAACTTTGGATTTTCACAGGATGCTATTGAGAAAACAAAGAGTACAACCATAAGGGCATACGACGATCAAGAAAGAGTGTCACAAGGCATCATCTCTACCTAACCAAGTGGAACCCGTCATTGTTAAGACCACATGCCAGGTGCTAGATATGATCTCCCCTACAACATATTGCTTGGTCGACCATGGATTCATGCCATGCAAGTTGTAGCTTCCACCCATCACCAATATGTCAAGTTTCCTTTTTAGGGCAAAGAAGTTACTATCCATGGAGATCCTAAGCCTTTCTACTATTGCAAGAACCTTGAGGCTAAGTTCTACAAGATCCCCTAGATACCAAAGAATGATGAAGGGCCTACATCCTCATTTGTTGACCCATCTTCTCTTGCATCCACCTCAAAATCCAAAACACCCATTATGAAGACTATACCTGATATCAAAGTAGTTATCAAGGACAAGGTTGTGGAGATTATAATCTAAAGAGGGACACTTTTGTGTTGGGTGAGTTACCTCTTTCCCCCAAATCTCATGGAAAACCCACACCTATCAAAAATTGAATAAAACGTTAAAGCTTGCATCTACCACCTTCACCAAATGGGGAGATTTGAACAAAGAGGATGTCCACGAGGAAGATATCTCTAAACTACTTTATCAAGACAACTGACCTGTGCCCGTTCTTCACATGGAAGATAACAATAAAGGTTTATAGCTAATGATGGGATGGGGGTACAACAAGAATGAAAAGCTAAGACAAAATGACAATGGATTGCTAGAACCCATCGTTCCTAAGAGAGGTCGAAAGAATCTTGGATTAGGATGTACTACTAGCAAGGTTACCCTTATTGGAAAAAGGTATTTCTGCTAAACAAGCGGAGGCTTCCTCTTAGTTACCAACATCATGTGATACTACCCTAGATGACTTCCCCCTCGACATTGCTGACCTATTTGAGAATAACTCTCTTTATGATATCCAAAACATCTTTCACCACAAACGACTAAGCCACTGAATTAAGCTAGTATACCCCCAACTCATCAACTGGGACCAACGAGGACCACCAGTTCTAGATACATTCGAAAATAATGAAGCAATCTCAGAATTCATGGGACTTTGCAACAACTTACCATGTGGGGATCACAAAGAAGGATTTGATATATATCTAGACATGCATGCATACTATGGGGATACAATTGAATCCTTTAGTTGCAAAATTGATGATAGGAGAATAACATGCAGATCTTTAAGTGAAATCCACACCGTGGCACTTTCAGATCCCAAAATAGTAAAAAGAAAGGAGATATCCGAAGGTGAAAACCTCTTTGAGGTGCCCAAGGATGAGGGATTCAATCTCCCCCTTAGTGCAATGCATCCAGAAAAATCAGTAGTACTAGCAGAGAAGGCTATCCTAGTGAATGTAGGGACAAAAGAAGCATCCAAGATAACCTTTTATGTCAAATCATTATTAGATGAACATAAAAACCTAGTAGATTCCTGAAAGAAAGAAGAGCAAACTTTGCATGGCCATACATAGATATGCCAGGGCTCGATCTAGAAGTAGTTGTGCATCATTTAGCAGTCTATCCTGAAGCCAAACCAATCAAACAGAAAATGAGAAAAATGCATCCTCAAATTGCATTACTGGTAAAGCTAGAGTTAAAAAAGCTCCTTGACATTGGATTTATCAGATCAATTGACTATATTGAGTGGGTTTCCAACTTGGTACTAGTCTCCAAACCCACTAAGGCATCATAATATGCACAAATTTTAGGGACTTGAACAAATCATTTCCAAAGGATGATTTCCCTCTTCCCATCATCAACATCATCGTTGATCTAACTGCAGGTCATGAAATGCTATCACTCATGGATAAATTTTTAGGAGGATCAACATATCATGATCGCCAAGGAGGATCAACATAAAACTACATTCACTTGTCCTTGGGAACATATTGTTGGAACATGATGCCATTTGGGATAAAGAATGCAGGAGCAACCTATCAAAGGGCGATGACCCTAATCTTTCATGATATGATTCATAAAACAGTTGAATATTATGTGGATGATATTTTGGCCAAATAAAAAACAAGGAAAGAGCACATAGAGGTATTGGGACCTATCTTCAATAGGCTCAAAGAATATAAAGTATGACTGAACCAAAAAAAGTGTCTTTGGGGTTACATTAGGGAAGCTTCTTGGCTACATCATGTCACAAAGAGGGATAGAGATAGATCCATCAAAGGTGAAAGAAATCTTAGACATGGAGCCACCACAAACATTAAAACAAATGAGAGGATTTCAAGGAAGGTTGCAATCCATTAAAAGATTCATAGCACAATTATCATAAAAAATACACCCTTTTTTGCATCTTCTCCATAAAGGAATAACATATAAGTGGGACGAGAAATGCAATAAAGCCTTCTAGCAGATCAAGGACTGTCTATTGTCACCTCTAGTTCTCATGCCACCGATACCAAACAAGCCATTGATCTTATTAAATTTTAGCTACATCAACAACACTAGGTGCTCTTCTAGCCCAACATGATGAAACGGGAAAGGAAAGAGCCATCTATTACATCAACAGGACCTTGGTAGGCTATGAAATGAATTAATCATCCATTGAGAAAGCATGCTTAGCAATGGTCTTTGCTTCAAAAAAGTTTAGACATTACATGATCTCACACCGAATCAAGCTTATTGCCAAGATCGACCCATTAAAATGCTTGTTATTTAAAGCAACTCTCATAGGGTGAATGGCCAAATGGGTAATGATCTTGACTGAATTTGACATAGAGTATGTGGAATGAAAGGCTATCAAAGGAAAAGTTATTGCAAAATAACTAGCAGAAGCTCCCATTTATACGAAGAATCCTTCGATATCTGAGTTTCCTGATGAATCAATTTTTCTCCTCAATGCATCAGAACAATGGAAAAACTTCTTTGATGGATCGTATACCCAACATGGATTAGGGGCGGGTATTCTCTTTATCACCCCTTAAGGCGACTGCATTCCAAATTCATATCGGCTATCATTCCCATGTACTAAGAATATTGCTAAGTATGAAGCTCTAAAACAGGTCTAAGAATAGCAGTCCAATGGGAGATACACGAGTTAAAAGTTGATGGGGAATCATAGCTGATTTTCAACCAAGGCAATAACAACTACCAAACCAAGGATGATAAACTCACTCCTTATAAGAATATGGTAGAAATTCTAAAGGACTTCTTCATTGATATAACCTTTGAGTAGATACCTCGTATGAACAATCGAGTAACAGATGCCATGGTGACAATTGGGTCCTTGTTAGGCATGCTACACAACGTCCTACAATTTGAATTCTTGGTAGAACAACTTCTTGCACCAGCTTTCAAAATTCCTAAATGTGAATTCATGTGTGTAATTGTTGGTCAGGGATCCCCATGGTATCATGATATATTCACCTATCTTAGTAGAGGTATCCTCCCATCTGATATCACATCCAATATTAAGAAGACCTTTGTTAAAAAGGCATCCCAATTCATCATCTTAGGTGATAGCTTATATCGTAGATTCATCAAGGGGACATTAATATGATGTCTCAACCAAGAGGAAGCCTTGATCGCCTTAACAAAAGTACATGAAGGCATTTGCGGTTCCCATTCTAGTGAAATAACCTTATCCAAGAAACTGTTGAGGACAGGATATTATTGGCCAACCATGGAAAGGGAATCTCATCAGTATGTCCAGAAGTGTTTCTAGTGTCAACATCATGGAGATCTTATTTATGCTCTAGCTCAGGAGTTACAACCAATGGTCACACCTTGGCCTTTCTCGCAGTAGGGGCTTGACCTCATAGGAAAGATTACTCCCACCTCATCTATTGGCCATAAATTCATCATCACAACCACTGAATACTTTACCAAGTGGGTCAAAGCCATTCCTATGACTTACATAACAAGGAAGCAAATCTCCAAGTTTATCCTAAATTACCTTATTTTCCGTTATGGTGTTCTGCAAGCCCTTATCTTAGATAACAGAGCACCCTTCAAGAATCAAGATGTAAGAGAGATATTCCAACAATTTAACATCCAACATTGGTTCTTTAGCTTGTATTACCCCTAGGGAAATGGTCAAGTTGAGGCTACAAACAAGGCCATTCTAAAAATCCTAAAGAAAGTGATCAATGAAGTTGGTCGTGGCTGGCATATGTAGTTAAATCCTACTCTATGGGCTTATAGAACCAGTATCCACATTCCTACAGGTGCAACCCCCTTCTCCTTGGTCTACAGATTAGAAGCCATCCTACCTATTGAGGTCAAGCTTCCCTCACTGCGAGTGTTATTGCAAAATCTGATCACTGATGAAGAATATAGGGTATCTTGGTTGAATGAGTTAGAATTCTTGGATGAGCATCATCTTGATGCCATAAATCATTTGCAAGCATACAAAAATTGACTGAGACAAAGTTACAACAAGAAGACCAAGATTGTGTCTTTCTAGGTAGGGGATCTTGTCCTAAAGCAGAATCAGAAGAGGGTGATCCCACAATACTGGTTTACAATTTTTGGCCAAACTAGACACTGAAATAATTTTTTAAAACTAAATCTTCACTTTTGGGCACCTATAGTGGCTAAACCATGAGGAATTTGAAGATGATGCAAAATAGAGTTTTATGACATTTTTTTTGTAGATTCTAAATATATTTTTTTCAAAATTTTTGGAATTAGATTGCACTTCTTTTTCCATCGCTCTCGAAAACTAGTTTTTTTTTCAGAAAACAACATTTTTAAAAAGTGACGCTCACCGTATAATGCATAACTTTTTTTCCATGAAGGATAAAATTCTAATTCTTTCAAATTTAGATTTGTAACTCCAATATCCAGTGCTTCCACTTGGTTAGATAGTTTTTTATTGAATATTTTTTCTTTAATCAAGTTTTGAAGTCAAGCCAATTACAATTCAAACATAGCGCGACCATATAATGTATTTTTTTTTATCTATTGATTTTTTTTTTTGTTGAATCAAGGACTTCAATATCTGGTGCACTCATATTTTTCAATTTTTTTTTTGATAATCTGCTATTTTTCCACGTGCAAAACAAAGAGCTTGATTTTTGGTGAAAATCCTATGTTTAATAAAACTAAAAAAATAAATAAATAATAAAACCAAAACATATTAAAATTATATTTGTGGGATAGCACATTCTGAGGACTACCTGATTCCAGTTGGGGGTCTATGAAGTCTCTACCATTTTCATCTTCAACTCAAGCTTCGAAGTGCAAAAAATTTGATTTTTTTTGTGAACAATGTCAAAAATTAGGAAAAGGGGGGGTTCGCTCGAACCAGGGGGTTCGAGTGAACCAGGGTTCATTCGAACCCCTTTCAATAAAGGGGTTTCCATTTTTTTTTGGATGATTGGTCCGTACATGCATTAAATGGGTTCGCTCGAGTCCTAGTTTGAACGAACCCTCTTTTGGTTCGTTCGAACCCCCAAAATGATTTTTTTTTGGCATGGGGTCATTTTAACAAGTTTTCCTTCCTCATTGGAATTGTAAACCACTTTTGTGGGTTTACCCAAGAATTTTCTCGATCAAGACAGTAAAGGAAAGTTTGAGCCTGTTTGGTTAGGTGCATTTGTTCTCACAACAAGCTATGGATCAAGAGCATACCAATTATCAACGCTTGAAGGAAAAACCTTGTAGGAGCCAATCAATAGTCTACATCTCAAAATTTTTTATGCCTAGGCTTGAAGGGTGTAAATCTCAAAAAAAAAGGAAAAGAAGAAAATAAAAAGAATTGAAAATAGTAAAAAAAAATCATCCTCTAGTGAAAACCACTTCGGTGGCACTTTGGGCAAGTACCTTGGTGAAAACCTAGCAAATAGGTGCCTCACATAAATAAGCACCTCCATCTATCTTTGGATCTTTAGCTTATCATGCTTTTCATCCATCCATCACATCACATCATTCATCCTACTTATTCCATCACCCATTAGCGTCTGTATCATAGCTTGATATTGCAAAGTATCATATTCTTCGTTAGTACTACCTGACACATTCCTTAGGTCAGTTTTTCCTTCCTATGTTGAGGTAGTCTATCACATCACACTAGGGGAAATTTGTTATGTGTGTATTAGATTGGGTTCTTGTATATCTTAAGGTTATTAGAAATCTCATCGAAAATCTCAAAAACATTCATAAAACCTCATCAAAATCCAAAAACACTTGCACGATCCGAAAAAATAAAAAAAATAAAAATCCTGTACAACTAAAATCCAAAACATTCAAAAAGTTGTAAAGTTAAAATCTAAAACATTCAAAACACATCCAAAATTCCTAAAAAGGTCAAAGCATTGAAAATCCAAAAAAAAAACCAGGTCGAACTACGTTGTCTCTAAGATTGAACATAGGAAAGGCCATCATTGATGTGCCCTCGAGACACCCTAGGTCAATCCTTTAAGAGTCTGCCATAATAAACTGACAATCCATCAATTGTTCATTTCTCATCAACAATAAGTCACAGTCAGTCGAACTACATGGTATCTACGTGTATAATGTAGGCAAGGCTCATCTTCAATAAGCCCTCGAGGCCCCTAGGATAGTCTTTTAGGTTAGGTCCTTGGTCAAAACTCAGAAAATCCCAAAATATTTGAAAACTTAGAAAAAACCCCAAAAACATTTGAAAATTGAAAACCTAAAAACATTGGAAAAGCCTTGGAAAACCCTAAATAGCCTCAAATAATAAAAAAACCAAAACATTCACATAAACTTTCAAGAATACCAAAACCAACTTCAAAACATTTTCAAAATATCAAAAACATTGAAATATTCTAGAAAATCCAAAACCATCCATCCCATTTCGCTTTCATCCGCAATAAACCTTTCACCCATAATAAATCAATCATTGGTGAAGGGAACTCTCCTATAGTTACAAGCTCACAAAAATGCATTGGTTTGCATAACAAACTATGCAAGAGAAGGAAAGAGATTGCATTATTCAGAAGTGGAAATACATATTACAACATTACATGCCTTCTTATGAGCCGCTTATTACATTCATTTTCCTAATAGCAGATTTGAGTTATACTTGGTTCTTCATTCGCCATCAAGCAATCAACCTTCACCTTCTACCACCTTCCTATTGCTTCACTATGTATCATTCTATCATTTCTTCCCCCAGTTGCCCCTCGTGTCACACCCCTACATTGTTATATATCTGTATTCCTCATCAGGCCGGGCTTGACATTCTTCCCTCCTGTGTCATAGTGTTGAAAATGGAGGTATTATGTAGCTTTAAAACTTGTAAAACTATTATATTGTAGATCTAATTAAGTGTTCTCTGTTACAATTTCTTTGTGGATGATTATTTGTTTAATTCATTTTACCATTTGTAGAAGTAGACATAAGATTGTAGAAGAATAAGACCAGAAGAAAGAAGTTACACAACATATACTGTGGAGAAACCCTTTCGAGAAAAAACTCCACCAAGAATCAATGTATTATTTAATCTCAAAATAAGATTACAATAATTCCAATCCTTGCTTGATAGTTTCTTTCTTGTTGTAGTATTTCTAAAAGTTGCTCTTAGTATACCCCTCATTTAGGAAAGTAATGACCCCCTATTCTTTCACCAATTCTTTGTGTGAGTTGGCTGATATTGAGTTGATACCACATGCATAGAGGAAGGAGAGATGCTCATGGGAGATTCCTTCCTAATGACCCTGATCCATTCTAGCTAGTTGAAAATCAAAACCTGCCAAGAGACGAAGAAGAAGAAGAGGAACACCCTTTTGCTGATGCATTTCCCCATTTGACCAGTTCAGACACTTCCTCTGAAGATCAAAATCTGATTGAGAATCCATTTTCTTTGGAACTTCATCAAGCAAGAATGGGTGATGAAAATAATGAGAATAGACATAGAAACAAACCTAACCAGACAACTTTTCCATTCCCAATTGCTCATTAGAATGAATTGACAACCTCAAAAATATCCTTATTTTAGTCCTTCCTAAGTTCTATGGACTTGTCATAGAAGACCTTGATACTTTCTTGTTTAAGTTTGATATCCTCTGCAGAAGCTATGACTATACCATTGATTCTCATAGGCTTAATTTGTTTCCTACCACTTTGAAAGAAGCTACATTGAGATGGTTTACGAGCTTAAGCAGGAATACTGTGGAGACTTGGGATGCCATGAAGACAAAGTTACTTGAGAAGTACAAGAATTATTGCAGGGGAAGTGACATGTAAGGAGATGACATCTTTAGGATGCAACATAAGGAAGATGGGAGTTTGGAGGATTACATTTCAGGGTTTCTGTTTTTCCTACAGAAGTCTCCACATCATACACTTAATGAAGAGTCTCAAAAACTTCTCTTCCAGAAAGGAATCAATGATAACTGCACCGATGCTTAGGACCTAATGGGAGGAGGAGATATCACCCAAGTTCCTTGGGATGATATTAATAAGATATGTCAGAACCATTCCAGTGCAATTTCAAAGAAAGGAAGAGGTTACCAATCCTTTATGGGTAAATCATCCACCAATAGAGTTTCAAGGATGGAGATTACTCATTTGTTGGCAGATTTCAAGCAAGACATCATAAAAAATCTAGCTACCTAGCTGGATACACTTCAAACAAAGAAGAAACATGAGGAGACAGAGACAAAGTTGGCAGAATACTACCCTCATTTCAGACAAAAGGACTACAAATACAAAATGGTAGCTAATATTGACAATAAGTAGATTCCACCTGAGTTCAAGCCAATCCAGGGTGATGATGATCAAGTCTACTACATTGCACAAAGGTGACCGTGGGATCCAAGACAAGGTATGCCACCAGATCCATTATCTTTTGCTGGGCCATATTTCAATTCTTATGCATTTGGTAACCAATGGAAACCCCCATATCCATCCAACTATGGAGGATATCCACCTCAGCCTTGTAATAACCCTCCAAATACCTGGCCCAATCACCAAAACTCTCCACTCTAGTGGCAACAACCTCAAGGGAATTGGTAGCAGTTTCAGGGAAATTGGTAGCCACCTCCAGGAAACTGGCAACAAACATCCCAATGGAGGGGAGGACAACAATGACCAAACTAGACAACTAGTTACATGCAACCACCTTCACAGCCCCAACAGCCTGCTATAATGCCTCCTCCTACTAGCTCAAGTTCAAGCACACCTAGACCTATTTCATTACCAGCTTAGCCCACACCTAACCCAAATAACAAACCACAACAACATCAATTAGTATACTTTGCAGATCCTAATCAATTTCCTGCATATGTTGTGAGTGGGAGTGACATCCATCTATGTTCAGGAACTACTTTGCCAACTCCTTCCACTCCTATTATCACCGAGCTTCCTGTGGAAGAAGAGGAGCCTCTGAATGTCCCCATTCAGCTGAGTGTTCCCATAAATCTTGAGCCAGTTCAATAGATTGATCAAGATCCACCATTTCCTCAAAGTTTATAAGTTGTTAAACAAAAGGAAGAGAAGGAAGAAACAACCTTTGACATCTTGGATCAGTTGAAACACATATGTGTCAAGATACCTTAGTTTCAAGCCATAAAAGATGTCCCTATATATGGAAAAACAATCAAAGAAGCATGCCTCAAAAAGTTAGGGAGGAAAAATAAAGACCCAACCATAGTTCATGTAGTAGGACAGTTAGCAGACATCATGCTTGGAAAAGTTACAGTTCCTAAGTATATTGACCTAGGTAGCCTTGTGGTAGGAGTTGTCATAAATGGAATCCAAATAAGGAATGCTCTAATTGACTTGGGAGCAACAATAAATGTGATGACCAAGGACATCTTGCAACAACTAAATGTTGCTAACATGAGACCTACTCCTACTATTCTGCAACTTGCTGATAGTTCCACCGTCAAACCTGATGGTATATTAGAGGACTTTGTGATAACTCTAAATTCTTGGGAGTACCCAACAAATTTTATGATTCTTTCTCATAAAGTTACACTAGGTGGGTATCCCATTATTCTAGGAAGGCCATGGTTAGCCACAACAAATTCCTACATTAGATTCCAGTCAGGGGACATGACTATCTTTGATGGGAAGAGCACTAAAAAGCTTTTTCTCTACCCTCCTGCTCAACCATCCAATGACATGGATAACCCCATATGGCAACATGTTGGAGAAGAGGCTGAGGAAGTAAATTTAGTGGCACAACTCATGATGTGAGGAAAAAGTTCTTTCATGCAGCTTCAGGAAGAAGATGAAGTTTTGTCCCACATAATTCAGAACCATTGTGAGGTGCATGAAGAGTCATCTACTCATGAATTTGGTTCTGCCAGTTTAGTGAAGACACTTCTGCCTGCTCTTCCTAAAACTAAACTTCCTACAACAACTAATATGCTCCAAACATTGCTGCCACATGAACTAAAAATTCCAAGTATTAGTGAAGCAACAATGATAGAGTTAACCACACAAGTGCAAGTGTCAGAAGAAAAACATCTAAATATTAACAAGTTGAGTCAAGAGCAACAATTGTCATTGAAAAACCTATCGAAGACCCACCAACATGCATTTGCATGGGAATACCATGATATGAAGGGATTGGATCCTAAGCTTTGTACTCATAGGATATATATCAAAGATGATTGCACACCAATAAGGCAGCCACAAAGGAGAATCAACCCTGCATTGAGGGAGATTTTCAAAGGGGAACTTCATAAATTATTGGATACAGGATTTATCTACCCCATGTCATATAGTCAGTGGGTGTCCCCATTGGTGATTGTGCCTAAAAAGGGGGGAAGTGGAGAGTTTGTGTTGACTACAGGGAACTCAACTCTGCCACCAAAAAGGATCATTTCCCCCTTCCTTTCATAGACCAAGTGCTGGATTCCCTTGCAGGAAAGCAATATTTTTCTTTTCTAGATGGATTCAGTGGCTATAATCAAATACAAATTGCATCTGAGGATCAAGAGAAGACCATATTTACCTATCCATGGGGGACTTATTCCTACTCAGTGCTTCTCTTTGGTTTGTGTAATGCACTTGCAAATTTTTAGAGGGAAGTCATTAGTATATTTTCAAACATCTCACATGATTGCATGGAGATTTATATGGATGATTTTACTACCTATGCTGCTGATTTTGCAGAAGCTCTAAAGAATATAAGGAAGGTCTTACAGAGATGTGAAGACCATAACCTGCCCTTGAACAATGAGAAGTTTTTCATGATGATACAGGAAGGAGTAGTCCTTGGACACTACATCTCTCAAAAGGGAATTCAAGTAGACCCAACCAAGATTGAAGTGATTACCAATCTGCCTATTCCTATAAAGCAAAAATATGTTAGAAGTTTCTTGGGTCATGTAGGTTACTATAGGCATTTCATCAAATATTTTAGCAAAATGGCAGCACCACTGTACAATCTTCTCACTAAAGATGCTGAAATCTAGTGGACAAAGGACTGTGACAAGACATTCTCTAATCTCAAAGCAACTTTAACCCATGCTCTTGTACTCAAAGGTCCTAATTGTGAGCTTCCTTTTCACATTCATACAAATGCATTAGACTATGCTGTAGGAGCTATATTAGGATGGAAAGAAGAAACCATTGAGAATGCAATCTATTTCGTCAATAAAAAATTGCAAGGGGCTGAATTCAATTACATGGTGACATAAAAAGAAATGTTGGTAGTCATCTATGCCCTTAACAAACTCAGGCACTACATAACAGGGTATCATATTTTTTTTCATATAGACCATGCAACAATAAGATACCTCATGAATAAGCCCTTCATTTCAGGTAGGCTAGCAAGATGTGTCATAACCCTCTCTTTGTTAAAACTTTAGACATATTATAATTTTGTGTGGTAATATTATGTAAGTGGTTTTATACAATTAATTTAAGTGTGAAGAAGGTAGAAATTAAATAAATAAATAAATAAATAAATAAATAAAACAAATAATAATAATAATAAATTATTATTATTAAAATACACACTCCTAAAAAGGAACAAATAAAAGTTAACAATATTAATAAATAAGTGTTTTATTAATAATTTCAGCATATGGTATTAAAAAATAAAAATTAAGTAATTAGGTAACAAGTGTTATCATCTTATCCTAAGCATTATTGATTAGAGCAACCTATTATTAATAAATTAACCACTTTCATAAGTCACATTAATTAATATAATACATCATTTAATCTAATTAATCATGATTAGGGAGATGTCACTATCCTTCATAATCCATTAATTGGTTAATCCTAAATTAATTGATTAATTAATCTTCACTATCATTTTTTTCAAATTAAAAAATTTATTCTAATCTTACTCACATGTAACTTGCATGCACAAGTCACTATCACCTTACAACTCATCTCCACTCACCCTTGTGTGAGAGTTCACACCATGCATGTGACCTTTCCTCTTTTAGCCATTTGGCTTCCCCATGTGTGCTCACACATGTGAGCACACATGGTCAAACCACCCTCCCTTACATGTCATAGACATGTCATTATCAAGCCACCCTCTTTTTTTTATGTCATAGACATGTCAACATCCCATCTACCCAAGGTGTGCTCACAAATCAGAATTTGTATTTTAATATTAGAATTCTCTTTCATATGGTTATTTGGGCTTGTTCTATTGACTTTAGGGTAAAAATGAACCTCTAAGGTAAGTACCTATGGGGTGGGAGCTTATTGAAAACATAATATGGCCTTTTGGGTAAAGTATGAACCCCTAAAAAGTCACTTAAAGAAGAGTGACGAGTTTTATGGTCATGGGAAAGGTGTGGGGACTTGTCATATCCACCTCTTCCAAAGTATGCTCACACATGTGTGAGCACCCTTGGCTCCTCTCCCCATGCCATGTGGTCCTATTTTTAAAGTCTCATTCTTGTGACACTTGTCACAAGGTGAGGCTATCAATCCAAACCCCTTCTCAAACAATCCTAGCCATTGAATCAATCTCCAATCTTGACCCTCTATTTACCTCCTCTCAAGTCTATAAATTGAAGTAATTTATTCTCTCATCAACAACACATGAATGGTATTGTTATGCTATCATTTTGAAGAAGATTGAAGGAGGAAGAATCAAGTTGAAGAAGGCACAAAGAGAAGATTTGTTGCAACTCTATCAACATCAAGGTATTCTTTACTTTGATTTGCTTTTAGAATAACTAATCAATCTAGAAAATTTACTAGAATCAACCTATTCTTTATTTATTTTATTTTTCCAACTAAATCTAGAATGAAACTAATCTTTCTACTATTATTATTTCTATTTTATTTTATTCCCTCTTTAAATGAATATATTTATTCTCATTTATGTTTATTTACAAAGAAATTATTTTCCTTTAATTCGGTTAATGTTATTACAAATATAAATCAATTTTTATATAATAAAATTTATAAATAAATGAATTACTATTTAATTAGTGTTAAAATACATATGTGCTTTTGTATTCAAGTTATTTATAATATCTAATTAATATTGATTTAATTCTTAAATGAAATAAGTTTTAAAGTTAGATTGTTAATAGAATCAATTAGATAGATTAAGTAATAAAATATTTGGTCTAATTAACTATCAAAGGGTGGGTTTATTCATATATAATAATAATAATCTATAAACTTCTTAATTTTAATAAAGTTATCTTGATGAAGATTTAGTCCAAACTATGGTTCTATGAGATAGTATTTGATTTCCTTTGAATAAATATGGAATTGGTTACTAGCTAATGTTGAATATAATTAATGGACTTATAACATATCTCTTTTCTTCATAAATAATGATAAACTATGAGTATGGACTTAGTTATAGAAATTTTAAAATAGAGGAATGACAACATTTATATCTTTTGGCAATACTATATTTTTATGACAATAATTACAACTCTATAATAATAATTATGACCATTAGACGTTAAATTATAAGCTTAAATTTATAAAATACTATCTAACTTAAGGCATTAATAACATATCTTTTATCAAATTTCTTTTGTTAGGCCACAAACTTAGTTCTTAGATTTATTGTAAACTCTCTCTCCATGTAATAAATTTATTTTCTTGGAATTTAAGGTTTATAGCACATCATAGTTATGATTTAATATATTCACAATAAGCTAAAAAAAAAAAGCATGGTTATTCTTTAAATTAATTTTCTCCCTCAATATACAAGTAGATTCAATTTTTCTTAAAACAAGGTTGACTCATTTAATTACAACAAGGTCATAGTGATTAAATAATTATGTAATTATTAGAATATTATCAAGAATAAGCTTATGCAAATTAATGCAAACCTTCTTTAGTTAGATAATAAATCTTGAGGCATTAGTAGTATAACTTATACAATTAAAAATCAAGACTCTTATTAAGACATTGTATTGGTTTATCTATCTAAGAAATTAGTGTAATAACTTATACAATTTAAATCAAGTCTCTTTTTTAGTTGGATCATATATTTATTTATGCAACCAAAATTAATAAACTTTGTCTTGAAACAATAGATTATGCCATGAAGTCTCTTTGAGTTGGAATTATTTATGCTAACTTAGATGAATATTTATCTTGAAAATATTAGTGTCTTGCAATTTAAATCAAAACTACTTATTCTATGACATAGACTATGTGAATAGATTCAAACTTTTCCTTTCTAGAAAATACTAACATTTCAAAATAATTAGATTCATACCATCTATAAATTAGATCACCCATCTTGAAGAATTTAAATTTATGTTTAAGTGTTTTTATTTCATAAATGGATTTGACTATTCAATTCATTGTTACAAAAATTTATACTTTCATAGGATGTAAGTAATACTTCTTTCTAGCAATTATACTTGAATAAATAGTTTTTTTTAGTAAGTTCATTTAATTTTACTTCCTTAGCAAGAAGGTATAAAGTTTTTATATTCCATTTGGTTTATGTGCACAAGCTACTTTTCTTATTATTTGATAATGCATTTAATTTCTTCTTAGATAGAAAACTTAAATAAGAGGAGGAAAACATAAAAACTAGCAGTGTTCGGTATTAACGGTGCCTCTGACTCACGTTTACGGGTAATGTCGTCGCGCTTGAGTTACTGCACTTATAGCCTAATAAAGCTGCAACAACGGCATCTGTGGCATCGTCCCTATAAATCACGAGGAGTAATAAGGAACATTTTGGAGTTAAAATCCAAGGGGCGGGAAATCCCTCTTGGATCGATAATCTAAAAAAAGATAATACTATAATGGACTTACATCCATTAGTGAAAATCATAGAAAACCCCAATCGGGTTTGGGCATGGAAATTGACTTTTTAATTCTTTTATTTTTGATGATTTGTTGTTCAACGGGAAAGGGTGACGTGACTTATAGGAATCTAGGACATAGATGAATTATGAAACAAGCAAAAGATCACCATGAATCTTTATGCTCCCTCATGTGGGTAGCAACCAAAGAGAAACTGTCTGGGGAGATGGCCCTAGAAAGGGTCGCGTACCCACACAATAGTTTACATCCAACAATAGATTAGAAAACAGAACTACATATTATACGCCTTGATCCCATGCTGAAACGGTGTATGTAGGCAGTCTAGGGATGGAGTTGTCCCTAGTATGCAGGCATTGGGGGTGGGGATTTAGGATTGGTTAAGGGTGTTTACCTTATTGGCCTTGTCAAGATACCTTAAGATAAAGGAAGATAAATAAATATTAAAATTGAAGCTAGAGATTACTTGTTATACTCAGAAGGAATCCCGGATGGATTCGTTTGATTCCTCGAGGCTTTAGGCAAAATTCCGAGGCGGGACTCAAGCTTTTATTATTATCTCACATACTCCTAAGGACGTTGACGTCGGTGCACTCCTAGTAGGGGAGTGTAGTCTTTAGAGAGTGACTCAGGACCCAGATGGTCCCGATGAGTCTAAGTCTCTGGCCAGAGCATTTTCTAACCCATGTGGTTAGATGTCTACCTTATTTTAGATGGATAGATTTTGGTCCCCAAATGGACATTAACCTAACCCAAACGGTTAGATGCCTATCCCAGATGGATAGATGAATATTGGTCCTGAATGGACATTATCCTGACCGTATGGTTAGATGCCTATCCCGGATGGATAGATGAATATTGGTCTCGAATGGATATTACCCTAACCCGTATGGTTAGATGCCTATCCCGAATGGATAGATGCCTATCCCATATGGATGGAAGTTCCTGAGTATACAAATAATTGAGCAATACATTAAGGGATTTACTTAAAAAAATAAAAATAAAAAAAAATAGTGAAATTTTTGGTTCAAGGAAGTGTGGGTCTTTACAAGATGGTTGTTGCTGATATAGGAGTTTGATATCACCATTGTTGATAAAGCAGGAAAGACAAATGTTGTAGCAGACTTTCTTTCTAGATTGACTACATCAGAAGATAATCAAGTCATTGATGACTCTTTCCCTAATGAACATTTGTTTTCCATCAGTGTGCATACCCCTTGGTATGTTGAGATGGCCAATTACCTGGTTACAAGGAGAGTTCCTCCTCATTTCTCTCCAAAAGAGAAAAGGGTACTCATTGAGAAAACCTTTCATTTTTCATGGACTGCAGGTTGTTTATTCTACACTGGACCAGACCATGTCATGAGAAGATGTGTAAAGGAAGATGAGACATATGATATATTGCATGCATGTCACAATGAACCATGTGGAGGGAATTTTGCAGCCAGGAGGACAACAATGAAGATCCTTAATATAGGATATTACTGGCCTACACTTCATAAGGATGCAAGAAGGTATACAAGGAAGTGTGATAGATGCTAGAGGATGGGCTGGCCAACCAAATATGATGAGATTCCCCTTTACCCCTAGGTAGTAATCACTCCATTTGATAAATGGGGACTGGATTTTGTAGGACCCATTGATCCTCCATCAAATGGTAAATCCTACATCTTGGTTTGCACTGACTATGTGACCAAGTGGGTTGATGTTAAAGCAATGAAGCATGCCAAAGATAATAAGGTTGCAAAAATTATTTATGAGGAAATTTTCACTCATTATGGTGTTCCAAGGGAAATAATGATTGATCAAGGGGCTCAATTTACATAAACCCTTGTCATAACACTTGTTAATGAATATAATGTGAGGCATAGGAAGTCTACTCTCTATCACTCTCAGTCCAATGGCCAATCTAAGGTGACCAACAAGGAAATTGAGGCAATTTTGACCAAAACAATGGCTATTCATAGGAGATATTGGAAAAATAGGCTTCCAAAAGCTGTTTGGGCCTATAGGACCACTTGAAAAACAACCTAAGGTTTCACTCATTTTGAATTACTATATGGGAAGACAACTGTGATGCCCATTGAATTTGAGCATAAGACTCTTAGGACTACACTAAACTTAGGGATGGACATCTCTGAGGAAAAAAATGATAGAATCATGCAGCTAAATGCTCTGGATGAGATGAGAAAGACAACCCAACATCATATTGAGGTAGTGCAGAATCAAAGGGTCAAATGGCATGATAAGTACATAAAGGACAAGAAGTTCCAACTTGGTGACTGGGCACTCCTTTATGACTCTAGGTATCAAGACAATGCAGGTAAATTGTAGACTAGATGGTTAGGACTGTATGAAGTTGTAGAATTCTTACCCAATGGAGTTGTACAACTCACCACCATTGACCCTATTAGATTCAAAATTTTGGTCAACAGTCATCATCTAAGGTTGTATCACAAGCCAACGTCCAAGGAAGAATTCATGCAACAATTTAATCAACACCCAACCTCCGAAATTCCTGCAACTAAAGGAAGCAAACCTATTGTCCCTCCTTCTGACTAATCCAAGTACACATGCACCCACTTCATAATAAATACTTCCACTTTTGTGGGAGTCCACTTCTTCATTAATCCAACCATCTACCCATCCATCTCCATCTTCTCTCTCTTCCATAACTCCACCATCACTCCACTCCCCCATCATTCCATTTCATCACCACTGCATTAATTTCTCAACCGTACTTCTTAAAGGTAATTGATACTTTCTCCACATTCTTTGCAACGATACTCCAAGTTTTCAGGTACATGCAAAACAATCCGTTATATCTTTATTATCTTTAGTGCATTTCTTTAATTACTATAATTAAATGTAGATATTTCACATAGCATGAAATTGTACTCCACCTTGTCCAATCATAATTATCAACTAGCCTGTGTGGACATATGCTCTAATTAGGTTGCGGGGGAGTGTCAACTCACAAGTCCACATGTCATCCATATCAACAAATTTGAAATAAACCAATTTGAATGATAAGTTGAAATGATGATTTGCATGTGTGAAATGTCATTGAGCCACCACCATTTTTCTTGATAATACCCCTCATTAATGAATCTTTATTGCCTATTCATAATCTTAAATGTCATCCAAAAAGTGAATTGGTGAGCTACATGACATTGGCGTCGACACTACAAAATAATTGCAGAAAGAAGTTGGGGTTTTCAAAAAGAGATTGCAGGAAAAGGAAATTTAGTGGAGTGCTTGTTTGATTGTGGACAGCTGAACAATGGGAGGTCAGCTAATTAGGAATGAACCCATGGTTCTTGATGTGATAATGCAAGATGTGCCTTCTTTGGCAGGGTTTAGAAATTACGGATGGTTGGACTATTTCTTGAAACTTGACAGCTATAAAGAGGAATTGCACAAGAATTTGCATGGACACTCTCTGAGGGGAAGACAATGGTAAAAGTGTTGGAGGTGATCATTACTGAGGAAAGAATTGCTGAGGTAACATGTTTACCTACTGATGGTGAGCCATACCCTACTACTAGAGATACAAGGTCAACCAGGGTTGAATTTATTGAACCTAGTGACCCTCCATTGGTGGTGGATAAACAAGGTACAAAAATAATTTCTCTACTAGAGCCATGGAGACAAGTAGCTATCCACATTGTCAAATATATCACTTGTGAGGGTCGCCAGTCATGCCTCCATTCTATACACTTCAAGCTCTTGAACCATATGAGGCATGGACAAAGAATGAATATGCCTAATGTGCTATATCACCTCCTTGCCATCATGGAAACTGGAACATAGAAAGGTAGGGATAATTCTGTCTCTCACCATTGTTTAATAAAATTGTTAGTGGAAAAATCTTTGCAAGAAGTATCTGATATGACGTGGGAGGAGTTTATAAACATTGATCAATTTAGACCAAAACATGTATGTCCTAGAGGTTAGTCTCAACCTCGTAGGGATAGTAGGGAAGAGAGGGTTATTGAAACTAATCTTGGAGAATCAACCTCTGGTGCAAACCCTAGTTCAAACCCTCCTACAGTCGAGCAAGCTATTGAAATTGGTTCTTCTGAGTTAGAATATTTAGATGAGGAAAATTCATCCTCATATTCTAATGATAATGTCCCCTCCAAAGCCCTAATTCAAGCTAGGGCTACCCTTAGGAGAGAAGAGACACAAATGAAAGAAGCATGAATGAGAAAAGGGAAGGCCAAGAAGCAAGTGGTAGAAAAAGCAACACCAAGCCCTAGGAAACGAAAGGCTGATAACACTGTTCTTCTTGTAGCTGAAGAAAAAGATAAAAACCCTCCTAAGAGATCAAAACTAGCTGGGCCATCCGCTGGTGTACCTCCAAAGAGAATCCCTAGGCTGAAAAAAAATCTAGGGAGGAGATGGAAGCCCCAATGGGGTAGGTGAATGATGAGGAAAATAATATTTTTGAGGAACAAGCAGATATAAGATTGGTAGAGCTTGCTGCCATTACAATAAGAAAAAGATGAGAATCTAGAGTTCCTGCAGCCAGAGCAGGATGAACAACCTGAATCATTGCAACTGGTGTTATGTGAACAAGAATCAGTGCATAAGAAAATTTTGGTAGGAACACATAAGTCTCCTTCCTTTTCATGGAATAATGTAGCTCTGAAATTATGGAGTGAGATGCAAAGAAAAGAAGAGGAATGGAAAAAGGAAAAGTACAAGCTACGGAATGAGATTAAAAAGAAAAATGCAGAGATTGAAGAAAAGAATGCAGAAATTTCTGCCTTGAAGGAAAGGGTAGACAATGTGGTAGATTTAATACCGAAAATGCTAGCATGTAGAACTCCTCCTAGAGTGTATGTCCTACACTTGAAGGAGTGAAATATTTCCTTTTCACTATCAAGGATTATTTTAGGTTTGAGTCCTACTCTTGACACTCCACATGAATTTTTCTAGGCTTATTAGTTTGCCCCTCCTGATGTTAAAAATTTGTTATGTGAACTATACCTACACAATTATGTTTTATTTGATAATCATGATTGGAATCCCTTATTGTATATTGGAGACCTCCATTTAAGGGAATTTATGTCTTGGATTCAGAATGAAATTAGTTGGGGACAATAGTATAGAACTTACAGGGAAAGGGAATTTCATACTCCCTTGCCTCTCAAGGCTGAATCTAGTAACCTTATAGATATTTTCATGACATGGCACAAAATTCTTTACCGCCCCAACTGCAAGATAGGATAATATGATATTCTGAGTTGCTGCATTTGATTTAGTCTAAGGGAGACTCACCTAAGGGGGCCCACTTGGTGAGAACTCCACCGATTAGTTTAAAAGTTATTTTCTGTTCAGTAGTTAGTTTCAATTTCAACAACTGTCTGTTCCTACAACCACCAAAATTCCATTATGTGACTATTCTTGTGGCTAAGGCAGACATAGTAATTTCTTGTCTATTTGCTGAGATTTTCATTTCCAGACCAGTTGTTAATGCTTAGTGCAGATGTTGATTTATGTTTAGTGTTTAAGTTGATTTCCTTCCAACATTTTCTGTTCAGTAGTTAGTTTCAATTTCAACAATTGTCTGTTCCTGCAACCACTGAAATTCCATTATGTGACTATTCCTGTGGCCAAGGCAGACATAGTAATTTCTTGTCCGTTTGCTGAGATTTTCATTTCCAGACCAGTTGTTAATGCTTAGTGTAGATGTTGATTTATGTTTAGTGTTTAAGTTGATTTCCTTCCAACATTGTTTCTTTTCTAGTTTATGGATGATTGCAATGAAGTCCTAGTGCACATATAGTGCTGACCCATTTCAAGTTTACATCCCTGGGTTGACAAGTGAAATGCACCTTCATGATGAGTAAGATAACTACTTAGTGTAGATGTTCAATCTCTAAGTCACAACCCTAAAGGCATAGTTATTAAACCATTAAAGGAGGCTAACACTTATCTCACAAAACCCACACCTATTCTTTGCAAGTAGATTTCTACCATGAAGAACAATGTCAAAACAAGTCCTTCATCCATTTGGGTGTCCCAAACTAAAGTCATAACTCAACGTTGATTTTGAAGATATCTTCTAAGCTTATCCTCAAAGTTGGTGCCCAAGAATGGGCCCACTTAACTCAACCTTATAAAATATCTTATCATACAAAAGTGTTAACTCCAAGATGCCAACTTGGGCACCCAAGGTGGGTCCAAGTCAATCTCTATTAACTAAAAAATATCTCTCCACCATTCATGCAAATATCATGCATGATTGATCATCCCCTGTTAACTATAAGTAGTCACCTATTATCTATCATGTAACTCAAGTCATTAGTCATGTATTCCAAGTCAACTAAAGTCAACTAGCATTCAACTAAAACTAACTACATGCAATTGAAGATAACTGAACCATAACTGAACTAAACTAAACTTTGGAGTTTATAATTACAAAGCATAATGCTTATCTCACAAAACCCACATCTATTCTTTGCAAGTAGAGTTATACCATGAAGAAAAATGCCAAAACAAGTCCTTCATCCATTTGGGCATCCCAAACTAAAGTGATAACTCAATGTTGATTCTGAAGATATCTTCTAAGCTTGTCCTCAAAGTTAGCGCCTAAGAATGGGCCCACTTAACTCAGCCTTTAAAAATATTATCATGGAAAAGTGTTAACTCCAAGATGCCAACTTGGGCACCCAAGGTGGGTCCAAGTCAATCTCTGTTAACTAAAACATATGTCTCCACCATTCATGCAAATATCATGCATGATTGATCATCCCATATTAATTGTTAGTCACCTATTATTTGTCATGCAACTCAAGTCATTAGTCATGTATTCCAAGTCAACTGAAACTAACTACATGCAACTAAAGATAATTGAACCATAACTGAACTAAACTGAACTGAACTAATACTGAACTAAACTAAACTGAACTGAATTGATCTAAACTGAACTAAATTGAACTTCATGGATGTAAACATCAATCCCTAACTTCTAGGATCTTTACATGCATTACAAAAGTGTCATATTTTTCTCCAAATAGTTAACTTAACTCAAGGTGAGTTCCACCTTCCATGTGGGTGCCCCATGTGCTCCTATTTTGTAGGAGATTTCATGGGCATCCCCACATGTTCCTATCATTTAGAAGTAATTACAAACAACAATTTACATGATCATTTCATTCAAATTTAATCTCTTTCTAATGCTAGTGTTTGGGGAACACTTTCCAAGGACTTAGGAGATACATGAAATAATGTTTAGGATTGCAATTAAATGACATCCTATTCCCAACATTCTCCCACTTGACATTATGCATTGCAATTATTTAAAACAAGGAATCATTATTATAAATCAAGTACAAGACTCAAGGCCAATAGCCTTCTTGCACCAACTAGTCAATCCATGCCAACTTCAAATGCAACCTACATAATCATGAAGCTCCAAGCAAATGATTAAAATCAAGAGAACTTATTTGTAGGAATTGGTTTCATAAGACAATCTGTAGCATTAATTAAAGTGTCAAATTTCTCAATTAATACCATCCCAATCTCAACCATTTCTCATACAAAGTGATACTGAACATCAACATGCTGAGTATGATACATAGGATTTTTGGCTAAACACATAACACTATGACTATCACATTCAAGTTTAACTTACTTGCAATTAAAACCAACACCTTTCCCAAGTCTCTGTATGCAAATTGGCTCTTTGGAGGTATATGAAACCACTGAGTGTGTTGAACTCATGTCCAACCAAGGTGTAGGCTTCTCGGTCTTTAGTATTGAAAAAGATTTTCTTACAAGTAACCATTCCAACATATATCTCTTACTATAAGAGAACTTAAGCCTCACCTATTTCTCCAAGTATCCATGAGGACCTGTAACCAACCAATCCATGCCAAACTCCAAATGCAATATAACACTATCATGAAGTAATCAAGCAAATGATTAATGTACCCAATATTTAAGAAACTACACAAGATCGATGGGTCCAATCATGAATCAAGAACATAAACATAACAATATGATCAACCATCTCCTACTAGCACATAACATATATATATCCTAGTCTCAAGAGAACAAGTACCATACCAAACTCTAAATGCATATCAAGAGTAAACCATGACATAATAGGAACCACTCTAAACCAAGAAAAAACCATATCCCCAATTGCATGAAGATAACCTTACCAATGATGCATCCACGTCACTGCCAAAAACTCCCACTAAACCATGGTACGAGCTACACATTGCATCATGACTACCATCCTCCTCATGAAGATCACTCTTTAACATCAAGAAAAGAGTCATCACTAAATTTTTTACATGAAATGATCAAAGCATGATTACCATCATCTGAGGATTCCTCTGTAGAAGAATAAAAACTCTTTTTCTTGTTCTTACAATCCTTCTTCACATGTCCCAATTTACCACAGTTCCAACACTTTACCTTACTCTATTCTTTGGATGTACCCTTACCTTCCTTGTCTCCCTTAGGTTCCTTTTTCTCAAACCTACCTTTTACAAACAAGGCATCTTGGATTTCTGTTTTAGACTTCCTCCTCATCTCCTCTGATAGGAGAGTAGGAATTATATTGTCCATCTCTAGATCTGCACCACTACCACTGATAGCAACAATTATATTTTCCCAAGATTCTGGTAAAGAACAAAGTAACAAAATGCATTTATCTTCATCTTCTAGCTTTACATCTATAGATGCTAACTAACTTAGAATCTAATTAAAAGTATTCAAATGATTTGCAACAGAAGCACCATCTTTCATGTTTAAAGAATAAAAATGTCTTTTTAGATAAAACTTATTAGTAAGACTTTTCGTTCGATAGATATCACCTATTCTCTTCCACAACTTATATGCAGTAGTTTCATCTGAAACATTCAAGAGAACAACATCAACAAGACATAATATTATGGTCCCTCTTGCCTTCTTATCAATCTTAGCCCAATCCTCATCTGACATCGTTGTAGGTGACTTTGTCTCATTACCAAAAACTAACCATTGATCTCTCTCTTCAAGGAGATCCTCCATTTTTATTCCACATCTCATAATTAGATCCATTGAATCTTTTAATATCTAAACAAGAATTAAAACTCATTGTAACAAACTTATTTTCCAAAATCAGCAATAACACAATAGTAAAAGCTCCCACTACAGCCAAAAAACCTTCAAAATTTTAAGAGAAAGGTGTCCAAAACTCTACCCCAACTGTTAGCTCTGATACCAAATGTTGAAAATGGAGGTAATTATGTAGCTTTAAAACTTGTAAAACTATTATATTGTAGATCTAATTAAGTGTTCTTTGTTACAATTTCTTTGTGGATGATTATCTGTTTAATTCATTTTACCATTTGTAGAAGTAGACATAAGATTGTAGAAGAATAAGACCAAAAGAAAGAAGTTACACAACATATACTATGGAGAAACCCTTTCGGGAAAAAACTCCACCAAGAATCAATGTATTATTTAATCTCAGAATAAGATTACAATAATTCCAATCCTTGCTTGAGATGCTTCTTTTTCCTTCAACAATTCTTCTTCACAACCTATAATAAAATCTAATAAAATCTCTTCAACTTGTAATATATAGACAATAATGAGCCTTGTAAACTCCAAAGAGTTTACAATTACAAAGCACAATGCGTATCTCACAAAATCCACACCTATTCATTGCAAGTAGAGTTATACCGTGAAGAAAAATGTCAAAACAAGTCCATCTATTTGGGCATCCCAAACTGAAGTCATAACTCAACACTGATTCCAAAGATATCTTCTAAGATTATCCTCAAAGTTGGCACCCAAGAATGGGCCCACTTAACTCAACCCTATAAAATATCTTATCATACAAAAGTGTTAACTCCAAGATGCCAACTTGGGCGCCCAAGGTGGGTCCAAGTCAATCTTAGTTAACTAAAACATATCTCTCCACCATTCATGCAAATATCATGCATGATTGATCATCCCCTGTTAATTGTAAGTAGTCACCTGTTATCTATCATGCAACTCAAGTCATTAGTCATGCATTCCAAGTCAACTAGCATTCAACTGAAACTAACTACATGAAACTGAAGATAACTAAACCATAACTGAACTGAACTGAATTGAATTGAATTGAACTGAACTGATATTGAACTAAACTGAACTAAACTGAATTAAATTGAACTGAATTGAACTGAACTAAATTGATATTGAATTGAACTGAACTAATCTAAACTGAACTAAACTAAAATTTAGGCATATAAACATCAATGCCTAACTTATAGGATATTTACATGCATTACATAAGTGTTATCTTTTTCTCCAAACAGTTAACTTAACTCAAGGCGAGTTCCACCTTCCATGTGGGTGCCCCACATGCTCCTATTTTTTAGGAGCTCTTCATGGGTGTCCCCACATGTTCCTATCATGTAGAATTAATTACAAATGTCAATTTACATGTTCATTTCATTCAAATTTAATCTCTTTCTAATCCTAGTGTTTGGGGAACAATTTCCAAGGAATTAGGAGATACATGAAATAATGTTTAGGATTGCAATTAAATGGAATCCTATTCCCAACATGTAGTACCTTCTCATTATCCAACCATAAATGAGATTCCTAGGTGGTTATCTTGTTGTTAGTAACTCCCAACCATTGGCATCCCATTTGCAATCATTGACCAATAACTACATTGATCCACAACAACGATGTGGAGTCAACGAGTACCATCAAGCCAAGTGTCGTGGTTGTATTCACTTCTGTCCATTGTCTTTGACCATTCCACATCACCATCTGTTCCACCAACACTATGTCAAAGGGACTTTAAATCCTTTCTCACTGAAACAATCAAGTCTCCTTGAAGTGCATTATCGTTACCATCTCATTGGCCCATCGAAGGGACGTGATATCATGTCCACCCGAAATCTTAATGTCACCTCAACAGATCTTGTTACCCTATCAAAGGGACCCCCAAACATCTCCCTTTGACAACACAAAGTCATCTTGATGCATCATGCCAGTATGTCTACTGCTCGTTGAGGCATCGAAGGGACATCAAAAATTGTCCTACCCACAACTTGGGGTCTTTCTAATGCCATTGATGAAATTCCTTATGGTTTGTCAAAAATTAGAGTTCATTCCACCTTCAAGCCACTTACCATCCTCTGTCCTATTGGGTGTCAGGGATCGCAGTTCTTGGATACATTGTGCATCTTTTATCATTAAGTCAAGATATAAGAATTAACACCAAAGCCTAAGTTATGATAATCTTCTCAGCAAATGATAAGAGATACGCTTGAAGCTTGAAGTTTGAACTTCTAGAAATTCGATCCAATTTATCCCTTAGTCAAAAGAAACATTACAAATCTTTTGATTGATGCAAGGTTGCTCTTACACTTGGATGCTCCTACATCAGACACCCGCGGTAATTTGAAAAGTGACCCTGTCACTCTTCAAAAGTTAGAGGAAAGCGAAGACGGTTAACCTCTAATTTAGAAAACCATGTTGAATCTTCAACATGTCTCCCTTTCCACTTAGATATTCTCTATATTTTTGGTTCCTTGTGGTTCCTCCCACACGACTATCCAAAATTTCTTCAATTTCTTCTTCCTCTACTACAGGTGTTGAAACACTCCACTGTGCTCCTATCAACTCATTTTTCGTATCCCCTTCATGATATTCTACCAAATCAGAAATGTTAAACATAGGTGAGACATGAATCTAACTTAGCAACTCCACCTCATATGCATTTTGTGAATCATGCTTCTTCAAAATCTTGCATGGTCTGAGCTTATTCATCTTCTTGGACACCTCTCCCTCCATAAATGAAACTTGAATTCATCACTTACCTAGAATTCCTTATGCCTTCATTTCTAATATTCCCTAGCCTTATACTATGTATTCATCTTGTTGATGTGCTTCTTAACTTCTTCATGCACTTCCTTCATATGTTCAACAAAATCTTTGGCTTCAATACTACACTTTTCTCCCTTATCCATCTTCCTTAATTCAATAGCTATTCTAGGATTACTGCCTTACATAATTTGGAATGGTGATTTACTAGTGCTCCTATTGATTGAATTTCTATAAACAAACTCCGCTTGCGAAAAAACCAAATCCCATCCTTTGGGTTTGTCACCTACCAAGCATCTCAATAAGTTACCAAAACTTCTATTCACCACTTCCGTTTGCCCATCTAACTGTGGATGATGTGCTGAGCTAAACTTCAAATCTATTTTCATCTTCTTCCAAAACATCCTCCAAAAATACCCTACAAATTTGGTATCCTAATCTAAAACTATGCTCTTGGGTAGACCATGTAGTCATATCACCTCTTTGAAGAATAATTCATCTATGTGAACTATATGACTAGTTTTATGACATGAAATAAAGTGTGCCATATTTGAGAACCTGTCTATCACCACAAATATGGAGTCATGACCTCTCTGCTTCCTTGGAAAACTAAGAACAAAATCCATCCTGATATCCTCCCATGGCTTCTCTAGTATAGGTAATGGAGGGTACAATCCAGTATTCTGACTAGTAACTTTTACCATTTGACACACCCTATAACCTTGTATGAATTTCTTCACATCCTGCTATAACTGCGGCCAGTAATAATGCTCACTAACCACAATGATTCTCTTATCCTATCCAAAGTTTCCTGCCAATCCACCATTGTGCTTTTCTTTGATCAAGTTTTCTCTCATCGAACTCCTGGGAATGCACAATTGATTCCTTCTAAATAGCATACCATATTGAATTGTGAAATGCAACCATCTTTTCTTATCCATAGTGATAGAATTCTTGCAAGCTTTCCATGCCCTAGGAAAATCAAGATCTTCAAGAAACAAGCTTGTGAGCTCCCTAAACCCAACAAATTCAAACTACATTTCTGTCAACAAGTTTGGTCTCCTACTCAAGGTGTCTGCAACCTGATTTAATTTTCCACTCCTATGCTTCTAGATAAAGGTGCAACTTTGAAGAAATTTGACCCAATTCAAGTGTTTTTGATTCAATTTTACCTGACTATTCAAATACTTTAGAGCCTGATGATCAATGAACAAAAAAATTTCTTTTGGAAACATGTAATATATCCATTTCTTCAAAGCCTGAACTATGGTGTAGAGTTCCTGATCATAAACATAATATCTTCTCTTTGCATCATTCAAATTTTCACTAAAGTAGGCAACGAGTTTACCTTCTTGACTCAAAATGGCTCCAATGGTGCTGCCATTGGCATCACAATCTACCTGAAATACCTTGTTGAAATCTGGGAGTGCCAAAATAGGCTGCTCTGTGACCTTTTTCAGTAAATAAAAAATATTTGCTACTCCAATACTCCATTTGAATTCTTTTCTATCCCCTCTCATTATTTTAGTTAGGGGTGCACAAATACTACTGAATCCCTTAATGAACTTTCTATGAAAACTAGCTAGACCATGAAAAGATCTTACCTCAATAGTGCTTCTTGGTGTAGGCCATTCCACAATGGCTTTCACCTTCTCTGGATCTATTTTCAAACCCTTTGCTGAGATAATAAACCCCAGGTACACTAGTTCATGTTTCAAAAAACTACACTTCTTTGAGTTGATCAAAAAATTCTCCTCTCTCAAATTCTCAAAAAATTCTCTAATATGCATCAGATGCTCCTCTAATGTCTTACTGAAAATAAAAATGTCATCCAAATAAACAATGACAAACTTACCCAAAAAATTATTTTAATACCTCATTCATGAGCTGCATAGATGTACTGGGTGCATTGGTTAACCCAAAAGGCATGACCAACCACTTGTACAATCCCAATCCCTCTTTCCTTTTGAATGCTATCTTCCATTCATCTCCTTCTCAGATTCAAATATGGTGATAACCACTCTTCAGGTCAATCTTTGTGAAGTACTCAACTCCACTCAAGCAATCCATAATGTCATCCATCCTTGGCAAAGGAAACTGATACTTGATTGTGATCTTGTTGATAGCTCTAAAATCAATACACATTTTCCATTCACCATCCTTCTTAGGTAAAAATACTGTAGATACTGCACACAAAATTAAACTCTCTCTGACCAGTCCTTTCCACAATAGTTCTTGCACTTGCTGATTTAACTCTTCATTCTCTGTTGGTGTCATCCGATGCACTGTCTTATTTGGAAAATTGGCTCCAAGAATCAAGTCCATTTGATGACTAATTTTCCTTACTAGTGGCAATCCTTCAGTTACATTATTAGAAGCAATGCTCTAGAATTCATCTAGTAAACCAAACACTTCTACAGGTACTTCTCTACTATCTTCTTTTGTAGCCTTAGGAATTAATGCAAAACACATGTGCTCGTGCCTCATAATTTCTAGGAATTTCCTTCTGTCTACCAAATAAATTTGTGCATTATTGCATACCTATTCACTTGCATCCTTTAAAGGCTTTAGCTTATGTTGAACACCATCCTTTTTCAACGAATACGTGTTAGTGTGGTCATTGTGCATTGCTCACTGATCAAATTGCCATGGTCGACCTAACAACATGTGACAAGCATCCATTGGTATTATATCACACACAACTTCATCCTTGTACTTACTGATCTTGAAATTTATCAGGCATTGCTCATTGACCAAAACCCTTTGGTCCTTTTATAACCATGCAATCCGATATGGGCTCAAATGTCTTCTTCTCTCTAACTACAACTTGGTGACCATTTCTTCTGACACAAGATTTTTAGTGCTACCTCCATCAATGATAACATTGTACACCTTACCTTCACACTTACACCGAGTATGAAACAAATTCTTCCTTTGATCTAGTTCCTTCTCTTCATTCAACAAAGTTCTCCTGGAAACAAGGGTCTCACCCAATTCAGTCTCTTTCGATTGTGAAGATCGAGCATCTTCATCCATATTAGCAACTCTCGCATTTCCTTTAGGCCTCCTATTTGTCTTCCCTTGGTGTTGTAGACACTTAGATGCTCTATTCCCTTCTTCACCACATTGGAAACATGTTCCTCTAAAACCTCCTCTTCCTGGTCCACGTCTAGTCCTTCCTTTGCCTCGTCGGTATCCATTGTTTAGTTCATGAGGTTGATGTGAATCATTATTTTTTTGATCTTGACTAGAGCTAGTTCCTTGACCCTTTCTTTGGTCACCACTTCGCCCTCCATATGGCTGTCTACCGGTCTTTCCTCCATGACCTCCACCTCATTTCTTGTTCTCAAACCTCTTGCTTAGTCATTCTTACCAGTGCTAATTCTTCCTGTATGCTTGGCTTCAACCCATTAATATAACAAGCAAATTTATCTTTATTCACCTCAAAATGTCTTGTCTGAATCAGGACCTTGTAAAATTCCTCCATATATTCTTTCACTGTCCTTGTTCCTTGCATCAAGCTTTGCATCTTCTTGAGCAACTCCAATCCGTAATCAACTACAATAAATTGTTTCTTCAATTTGGACACCATTATGTCCCATCTAGAAATTTAATCTTTCCCTTGTCTTCCTCTTTCTAACTATACCTCTTTCCACCATATACTGGTATGACCTTTCAATATTGTCTTTGCAAATCTCACTCTGTGAGGATCTTCAATCTCCTCAAATTCAAAAAATCCTCTATGTCATTGATCCAATCAATCAATTCTTCAGGATTCAAACTTCCACTAAAAGTTGAAACCTCCATTTTTGGTCTCTTCCCAATGCTTAAGATTTCCTGCAAAAATATTCTCTCTCGAAGATCCATTGGATCCTGCTCTTCCTCTTCCATTTCATCTTCACTATCATCTCTTTCTCGATGCACATATTTTTTTCGAACCTCTTGCTCCAAGGTTTCTAATTTCCTTCTAAGGGCTCTAATTTCATCTCTAGGTGGATCATTTCCTCCACCACCTCGATCTCTACCTTTGCCATGTTGGGCGAGGCTTGGAGGTATCTTGAACTCAACCCAAACTCATAGGTCCTACCGCAAATACCTCAAATTCGGTGCTCTTTTATAAGCTCAGGAACTCTTGCTCTGATACCACTTGGTGAAGGGAACTCCCCTATAATTACAAGCTCACAACAACACACTAGTTTTTAAAAAAAACTATGCAAGAGAAGACAAGAGATTGCATTATTCAAAAGTGGAAATACATATTATAACATTACATGCCTTCTTATGGGTGGCTTATTACATTCATCTGTCTAATAGCAGATTTGAGTTATACTCGATTCTTCATTCACTAGTGAGCAATCGACCTTCAACTTCTGCCACCTTCCTATCACTTCGCTGTGTATCATTCTATTACTTCTCCCATGGTTGGCCCTCATGTCACACCCCTACATTGTTATATCTCTATATTCCCCTTCAGGTCGGCCTTGACATTCTTCCCTCCTTTTTCATAGTATCTTCTCATCGTCCAACCAACAACAAGATTCCCAAGTGTTTATCTTGTTATCAGTAACTCTCAAGCATTGGCATCCCATTTTTAATCATCGACCAATAACTACGTTGATCCAAAACAATGATGTGGAGTCAACAAGTACCATCAAACCAAGTGTCATGGTCGTATTCACTTCCGTCCATCACCTTTGACCATTCCACATCATCGTCTATTCTACCAACATTGTGTCAAAGGGACTTTAAATCCTTTCTCTTTGAAACAGTCAAGTCTCCTTGAAGTGCATTATCGTTACCATCTCATTGACCCATTGAAGGGACGTGATATCATGTTTTCCTAAAATCTCAATGTCACCTCAACACATCCTGTCGCCCTATCGAAGAGACCCCAAAACATCTCCCTCCGATAAGAGAAAGTCACCTCAATGCATCATACTAGTATGTCTACTGCTCGTTGGGGCATCGAAGGGACATCGAAAGCCATCCTACCGACAACCCAAAGTATTTCCAATGTTGTTGATGAAATGCCTTACTGTTCATTGGAAATCAGAGTTTTTTCTTCCTTCAAACCACTTACCATCCTCTGTCCTATTGGGTGTTAGGGATCACAGTTCCCAAATATGTTGTGCATCTTTTGTCATTAAGTCAAGGCGTAAGAATTAACACTAAAGCCTGAGGTCGGATAATCTTCTCAGCAAGTGATAAGAAATACGCCGAAGCTTGAACTTCTAGAAACTCGATCCAATTCAACCCTTATTCAAATGAAACATTACAAATATTTTGGTTGATGCAAGATTTATCTTACATCCTAGATGCTCCTACATCGATCATCATCTTCACACTTTGGTTAAAAAAGTAGAAAACAAGTGTCACAAGTTGTAAAGTGAGAACCTAAAATTCAAAATCTAAAGGTCTAGATAATAGGTAAATAAGTCAATGGAATTTGTATCAATGGATTATCACACACCTAGTCATGGTCAAAACATCTGATAAACATGTCCTAGGATGCATCATTTCGACAATGGGAATTAACATTAGAAATCACCTTAGCTATGTTACATTGGAAAAGATATAGATAACATTGAATATTTGTTTTTGATATTTTCTTATGATTTATCTTGTTGACCCATTCCGAGGAACTCTCAATGATGTCCCAACAATCTAGAGAGAAAGGAATGGGGCATCGATCATTATCTTTCATTTGCTGTGCTTGTTGGTATTCTTGTAAAATAATCTTGGCACATACTTGCTTAGTTGTGTGTATGAAAGTTGTTTGAAATAGGTTGTTGACTATTGTGTATGCTTTGGTCCGATATATTCTAGACTTCTAAACTACATTCCACCAACGTTTCCATATGTCAATATGTGAATAAGAACTATCCTATCTATTTGCAATGTTAAATTCCATTGCAATAGATACAATGCCATCTTGGTTTTCAATACCATGATGCATCATGTCTATGTGTTATATCAAACATAAGGAATGACAGAAAGTCCTAATCCTGAATATGAGAAAAATCATCCATCTAATCACCATAATATAATAAAGTCTCAATGAATCATGGACTTGTTGGACTTCTGAATCAATCTCAAAATAAATGGTCAATCCACTTGTCTTATTCTTCTATCTTCTTTTTCGCGCTAACTTGGTATCATGATAGTCAACCAAAAATCATCAATGCATCCATCTTGCATCCACAAATCATTTACATACATCCTACAAAAGCATATCATAACATCTACATATCATAAATAATGACATCATCATATGTGAAACATGGAAAATAAAAGCATATCCATCTCATAGCATGTCATAAAAAGATACTGGAAAATAAGATAAAACATCCATCCATTGCATCCATATCATACATTACATATCATAAAAATCACATCACCAATCATCTCATGTCACATTGCATAAATAAAGAAATGCATCCATAACATATACATGCTCATCCATTACATCCATACATAATCATAACATGAAATAAATACATCACATCATATATCATAAACACATCATATCATAAATCTGCATTGGGCAATATCATATATATCTCAAAAAATGAATGTCATGATACAATATTAGAATCAATGTGTGTCACTATCATCAAATGTACATATATAAGAGGCTATCAAAAATGAGCCTATGGATGTGTATCTGTATAATAAATCAAGCTATACATCAAAGATTGTCTATATGGAGGCTATCCTCTGCTACCTTAGTCCCCATGATGGGACTGATCTTGTTGGTTGCTCGACTCTCCTAACTATCTAATGGATGGAGGACCATTTGAATCCTTTAGAAAAACCCCACTCCTCTATGAATAATTTGGTTGCTGCATCTCCTGAGGAACATCTCGATGATACAAGGTCCTATAGTATACAACCTTTGAAGCTGCATCCCTATGCATCCAAGCAGCCACCACCTATCCTTGTGCAACAACTATAAAAAAATCTAGTTGTTGTCATCTCCCAATCTCTTGGGCCAACTATAGGTCCAACTGCTATCACAACTAAACCTCTCGATCCCACTCTACTGTGATAGCCTATAGCTACTGTCACAGCTGGTCCCTCTCTACAATAAGGGAAATAATTTGCCCATCCCCTGGATTTGGTCCTGGTGGCTAATCTGGTTGTTGGTGGGCTTGGTGCCTTTGGTCTTGCTGACCTAGATCTTGTTGTACCTGCTCTCCCTGCCCCAAAACCTGTACCCTCAGTTGGTCTAACTATTGGTCTAGCTGTTGTCGACCCCTACCTCTGCCATGGGGTATCTCCCACTGGGTCTGTCAATTGTGTCGGTGGTCTCCACCATACATCATATGTCGAGGTGCTCCTCACATACAGTAGTCCTTGATCATATGCCCATGGGCGGCCAACTAGCTGTCTAAAATCATTGATCACAAGTGATAGATCAATTTGCTGCCCCCACTCCACCTTTCTTTGAGATCAGGAAAACACTGCTATATAATCCTCTGGGGTCACATCTTGGATATCCCCAAACTATCAGGCTACATGGTTAGGTAGATAGTGCTCAATCATAGTATGCTCCTACCCTTGGATGTAGCATGTTTTGTTGGAAAAGAAGAGCTACTACTGATAGTCATACCATATTGGCACTTGTAGCCATGGTCTCCATTTGAATACAGTCATATCATCTATGAATCTTTTCTAGTAGGGAATCCTTGTAGGCCCATAGTGCTACAATTCCATGGCCACTCAGTACCAGAAAATAATGGGCTCATCCTCATGTATATTTTCTAGAACCATAATGGGTCTCAACATTGCTATGTGCTCATAAGCCCAGATGTGAAGAAGCATGATACCCACTCTGATGCCTGTCCCCTGGTAGTAGACTACTTGATGCATATCATGATACAATGAGGCCAACATGACTGGCCCCTATGCATACAAAATTGTCCTACGAATCATGCCATACCATGCTAGCCCCCAGCTTGGACTGAAACCTCTACCTTGCCGGTCTGGGGTGATCACACAAAAAATCAGTGCAACCATGACCAATTTGAAAATAGGAACCTATCCGCATTATAGATCTAAGTCAATCTGCAAGCTCACTAAAATGATATCATCTAAATGCAACATGTCACAACATGCATCCCTCCCAACATCTGTGTCATAAATGGCACACTTCCCATGAATGGGAAGCTAAAGGATCCGCCACACATCTTCAAGTGTAATCGTGGCCTCATCGGTAGGGAGATGGTACGAGGATGTCTCATTGTTCCATCGCTCAATCAATTCCATCATCATCGCTAAGTGGGTACACATATCTGACATGGAGGTAATGAACCCTAATCTGGGAGCTCCTAGGTGCTCCACCACCAAGTCATCAAAGTTGTGTACCACTAATAGAAGCTCAGATCGATGCCTTTAATACATTAGGGGCCGAATATCCTCCTACACACATCACACACACAGTGCCAATTTTCCAAAAATATGGAAATTGGTTAACAATCTAAGTGTCTGAATCCTAGAACATCAATAGTGTTGCTATTTTTGTGGTGCATCGCTATATTATTTTTGGGGGTGCGTCACTATTTTGTGACGCATGTCACTATACTTAATAGTGTGTTGACATTTTGACACATCACTTTACCAAAGTTAGTAGGCATGTCGCTCTTTAGCTAGTGTGTCGCCATATCTTAATGGCGTCACTAAACCAGAAACCCCTGATGCATTGCTATTTCGAGCATGCATCACCCAAACTTAAGCATGTTAACAAACTAAAAAATCATGATGTGTCACTAGACACTGAGCATGTCACTAAAAAATAAATAATGACGCTAACCATCTCCTTGTGCGTCACAATACAACAACGCCCTAAATGACCTAGTTTCAAAACCCTAATAAATGTACCAAAACATGTAAATCGAGAAAAGTTTTGAGTCACATACCTAGGGTCCTATGTTTTCTTAGTACTGGAACTCTCAAAATCAGTTAGAAAGGTGGACAGGGAGCACACATCATGCCATCTTTCCAAGGTGTCAAAGCTCAAAATGCACAAAATTTCTAGTGTGAATGCATAAATGAATTGAAAGTGACCCTTTATGGTGTAGGGGCACCATAGTCTTCATGTTAAAAGGTGGTCAAATGTTGTTGTTTGGTTTTGTTTTTTCCTTGTGTAATAAGGTCTTTAAGACCATTTCTTATGTTTGTAAGTGGTTTGGAGTCATTTTGGAGTCAATTTGGTAAAATTTGTAAAAGTTACAAAAAGTTCCAAAAAGTTGTCAAAGCAACTTTGCAACTTTGCATTTTTGGGAAGTTGAACAATTGGGGAGTTGAAGAACAGTTAGGATCAGTTGGTTTTGGTTTTTAAGTGCTTAAATAATCCTTGTGAACACCGAGACAAGGTTTTGGTGTGAATTTTTTGTGTTGAGAAATAATAATACTCTATTTTTCTGCGTTTTCAAATGATTTCTTGTTGCTATAGAGACTAGTACGGGTCCGTACGACCTGAGAGTTCACTAATTTCTATTGGAATTCATGATGTATTGATTTTATTCCATGTTACATCTTGTTTCATCTGATTTCATCAAAGTTTGAGTGAGTTAGAGCATTTTTCCTGAAAATTGCTTGTAACCCTAGTTTAGGGTTGGTTTGGGGCCTAGAAAAATGAGTTTCTTTCCATTCCAATGGTGAAGAAACTTCAAACTCAATGGAATGGATTTAGGTAGGGTGTATTTTGTTTTCTTGAATTTGCAGGAGTAGGGTTGGGTGATTAGCATGTGCAAGATGGATGCCCTAGTTTGATTTCTTCATAAATTAGGCACTAGAATTATATAGGACTTAGGTTTATTGAAAAGCTTTTGAGAAGTTGTTTAAAGTGACGAGAAATGTTGAGGAAGACCACATAAGAATTTTTTGAGGTGTTGGTTCAAAGAATTGAAGCCTAGATATTGAAACCCTTGTTGTGTCCTAGTGTGGCAAGCCTAATTAGGCATAATTCAAGTGTAACAGTCAAAATTTACCCTTAGAGTTCCAAAACACTCCCACCTACAATTGAGGTACATTGTTAAAGGGGTTAAAGGGTATCTAAATTTAGAGTTATATTTTGAGTATAAGGTCTGGTTAGGAAATTATTTGGGAAAACCCCCTTTTGAAGTGCTACAAGGGGAATTGAAGAGTTGTAAAGGAAACCCACCAAGTTAGGGTTCTAAGTTTGAAAAGGTTGATTTTGTTGAGTTTGATTTGAGTTAGTTTGTGATCATCCACCCTGCTCTTCATCACTTTAGCACATATTTAAGCCTATAAATTAGGGGTTTTTTTCCCCTAATTTGAGAGTGCAACTAGGATTTTTCACCTATTTCACAAATTCTTGAACCATGGGGCATATTTTGAGACGTTTTTGTATTTCTGAGCATGTTTTCACATCTCCAAGCCTTTTTTTGACCCCTAAATCAATGTTTCATCTTTGTCGAGAGATCAACCCAAAATTGAAAATTTTCACCCAATCTCTCGAGGGGGCTAGGTACCAATATTTTCCTTCTATTGTGGCAATAGTGGGAAAAAATCAAGAATTTTTAAATTTTTGATTTGAGAAGCAATTTTAATCCGAAAGACGTTAGTCTTTGAACCAATGTAATTGGTACCTCACTTCAAACAAGGGAAAAATGTAGACACTTAAAAGAAGTCGTGAATGGTACCACACACTCAAATTTTATCACTAACATCATTTTTTCCTAAAATCCATCCTCTTTTTTCTTGCTTTATTAAATAAACCTAGTTATTTAATCAAATGCCTCATTTTCCTCTATTGATCTAATTGATCTAATTGGGTTAACTCACTCCCTTTCACACTAACATTTCATCCTGTTTAAATTGAATAAATCAAATTATTTAATTTAAACTCTAAGTCCTCTTATTTAATTAAATAACCTTAAACTATTTAATTAAATATCATATTTGCATCCCCTTTTCACTAAATAAATCAATAATTTAATGAATATCATATTATTCTCCATCTTGCACATTAAAATTTAGTTTTAATTACTAAATTTTATAATTTCCCTTCCCATTCACTTGCATAGGGAATATTCTCTTATTTTCCTCCAAAAATTGCAATGATTATTCCAAACAAACTTTGAAACAACCTTTTAAAGTTGTTGCAAAGTGTGCTTATTTGCATGACTATGAACCCTTGATTTTTTCTTGATCCATGTGGTCTTTGATTCTCATCCATTGATGAGAATCCTTGATCCATGTTTCATCTTTCTTTCATTTTTGACCTTTGATGGATCAAATCGATTTGAGCCCTTGATTTTTCATTTTCTCTTTGATAAATAGATCACTATTTGGAGAGAAATGGATCCATCTTTTGATAGAAAAGTTATTCTATTGAAATTCATACTCACTTGCATCCATATTTCGTATTTGATAGCATTTTAGATTAAAGCTTCACCCATTTAGCTTAAGCATCCACTAATGGCTTCCATGATAACTTAGCTTGCATCCATTTTAGCATAGTTTGCATCAATGGCTTATATATTTGAATTTTGTTTACATTTAGCATAGATTGCATCCATTTTATCAAGCATTTTAGCATTTAGCATTCATCTCCATCATGTTAAACTAGTTTTATATCATTTCTTGTTCATATCTCATCTTGTTTCGTTGGTTTTCTTCAATAAAACCGATTGAAGCAAGCTCATATTATCCAAGGGATTGGGAAAGGGTCATTATTCCACATCAATGCGACACCACTCCACCAATAGGATAAGATTCAAGGTCTTAGAATATATTTCTCTTACATTTTCATGTTGACTTCATGTTAGTTTAATGGGTTCTTGTTCTTTGAAATTTTGAATATCTTATTGGGATCATGGCTTAGTGGATTAAATATGCCTGAAATCTGTATGGATTTGGTGTATTTATCCTATACTATGACTTTGGTCACAAATAGTGATAGCAAGAATATAAGAGATCATGGTTTTAAGGTATGAATGATGTAGACAACTCTCTTTTATAGAAAATCCATTCAAATGGACGATCAAAGACGAGGTTGCTTACACCACGAAGAGATAGGGTTAGGACTTGTTAAGGATGAACAGTCAAGATTAGAAGAAACAAGAGACATGATCAATAGTTGAGATTCAAAAGAGGAATTGGAGGGAAAGTGGAGCAAACTAAATAATCAAAGTGGTTATTTAATTGTGGAAGAAGGGGGAAAATGGAATTTTAATTAAATGATTAAAGGTAACCATTTAATTAAAAATGGGGGAAAGGGAGATAATTTATTAAATAATTATATTTAATTATTTAATAATGGATAGAAAAGGTTAGATAAATAACTAAATAATTAAAATAATTGTTTAACTATAGAAGGAAGAAATGGAAGATGAATAATTAAATAAATAGATATTTATTTAATTATAGTGAGAAAAGGGACATTAGTGATTGTTAATTTATTTATTTAATCGAAAGAAGAATAAAGAAGAAATGAATTAATTAAATAATTAAAATTATTTAATTAATAGAAGAATGCGATTTTAGAAAATAATCAAATAATTAAAATTATTCAATTATGTAGGGAAGAAGGGAAATTGACGAGAAAAATGGCGTTCACAGGCCTAGGACATTTTTCAGTGTCTATAGTTTCATTAGAAGTTTCATTGGAATCCTTTTGTTAATCTTGGATTTAGCTTAGATATCTGAACCAAAGGGTTAGACTTGCATGTAAGGTGTCAAAATATGTGTTTTGTACAAAACATGAAAAAAACAAGCAAATGTCAAGTGCATTGTCCATTAGGTTGGCACATTATTATGAAATACTACAATAATGTTAAGCTTTCTTTTATCTTAACCATATAATTTTTTTCAAATTCAAATACATCAAGGTTTTTATCTTCAAACTCTTTTACAAGTGTCTTCATTTTTTTTTTATCAAAAACCTAGTATAGTTTATTTGTGTCATTCTTGATCCGCTAATCCAAATTTGAAATAAAAATTATATTTTTACATTGTAGTCTCCATCTATACATTTTTTATTTGATTTTCCCAAAATTAAGAGGATAGCATGCTCAATTTTCTATTTTTTAGGAGTTGTCCACTTTGAAAATTAGTAAAAAAAATTATATATTCATTAAAAAATTATTAGAAAATTTATTATTAACTATGTGATATTAGCTAAATTTTCACTAAATGGATTTGTGAAATACTTAAAAATAGTCAACATTTTAGGGGAACACACCTAATGTAATGTCATATTTTTTGTAACAAAAATAAGACCAGTTTGTGTGCTCACTGTGTTTGACCCACTTAATCTCCACCATTTACAAAAAAATAGTAGATTAAAAACTATAATTTGAGCACTAATAATCTTGTTCTTGTTACATCTTGATATTTCGAATGTGGGTTTCTTGAATTTCTCATTCAAGATTAATTTTTGCTTATTACAAGAAAAAAATTGGTCACTTTTGACCCACTTTTGGCCTCCCATTTCCATGCACATATCTAAATTTTAGGTGAAAGGTTATAATTGCCTAAATGTAATTGGATGAAATGCATTCACTTTCTATATTTAAGGGAGCTCCTATGTGGGGAATAAATTATATCAATATTGTGAGATAAAAAATGCGTAAAATTGTAATAATATTGTGAGGCATTATGATTGGAAGAAGGAGATTGTATAAAATAAGATTTTAATGTTTGTAATTATATATGTACTTGAGGTAAATTTTCTCACTATTGAATGATATATTATGGGAGTTTTTTTATTGTAAGGTTTCCCAATGTAAAAGCTTGTGTATTATGTTAATTATTATTTTGACATTACTTCTATGAGTATGTTTATAGTGCACCATTAATAATACTAGTTAAATTATTATCATGAATTAAATATAAAGTTCCTAATTTTATAACATGGTACTAAATCCTTTTTTAGGTTGTGCTCATCTTGCTTACAAGAAACATAATAAAAACCATAGTTGTTTAGAAAAGGAAAAACTAGTTATTGGACATTTGTAGGTACCCCTATTAAATTAATAGGGTTTATTATAAAAAATAATAATTCCTCTTTTTTTTCCATAATTCATTCCTATAAAAATAAAAAATAAAAAATAAAACGTACATGTTTAATTTACAATTGTTTGGCTAAATCATACCTCATAAAACATAGTGAATATAAAACATACAAAATTTATATAGGATATTAAAATTTGTTCAACAAAACCCTAAATATCAAATAAATATACAAGAGATGCAATAAAAAGACACATGCTTAGATTTTGTATTACAGGGAATATGCATCTTATGTATATAAATCCTACAATCTCAAACCTTGTTTTCTTTGAGGCATTTCATTTACCCAATTTTGGTCTAATGGCCGCTAAACCTTATCATGGTTGCCATTTAACCTTGGTCATCACCCTCAACATAAAACATTTCAATTAAACAAATAGGCATTATAATAGATTTTTTCTCCCACTACTTAACTGCCTTTACAACATTACTATTCTTAAAAGACTTTGATTAAATAATTTATTATATTAAGTATAATATAAATTTTATAAAATATTAATAGTAGTCTATGTATACACCTAAAAATGGTTTGGATAATCTAATTAATTAAATACGATTTATTTGATTAATTAACCCTTCTATTTTTATCTACTTATAAATAAATAGAAATATTTATTTATAATAGTTCATATTTAATTCTTCTATCTTTATCATATTATTTCATCTTAATTAAATAAACAAATCACATAATTTGTTTTATTTAATTATTATTATCAAATTCTTCTATAATTATATATTTATTTTATCTTTATCACATCATCCCATCTTAAATTAAATAAACAAATTCAAATACCTTGTTTTATTTAATTATCCATTTTCTTTCATCTAAATTAAATAAACAAGTTCACATACTTTGTTTTATTTAATTACCATATCTCTTCCATGTTTATTTAATAAACAAATTTCTATAGTTTGTTTTATTAAATTAAATATCCTCTTTTGCTAATTTGAATAAATCCAAATATTCAAATAAAAACACATTTCTACAACTATTTCCTCTTTTCACTTATCATATCCACCAACAAAATTATATATTTTATATCTAATTAATTCAACTCAACCTTCACAGATAAATTTGGAGACAAATTACAGACAAATTGGAAATCAATTTGGCTGTCTTTTTCCACTAATTCTTCCTATCCACTGGAAGAATATTTTTGTGGGGAGGAACAATCTCGATAATCTTCTTAGGCTTCTTCATCCTTCACCATTGAATCTTTCAAATCAAATCTAGACCCTTACTTGCTGCCACATCACAAATATGCTATTGGGAATCTATAAATACAACTTCTTTCCATAGGAAATGCATCCCAACTTTGTGCAATCTTACTCTATAGAAATAACATTAGAGCAATTAAGCATTTGAGCATTGAGCAAACAACAAATAGTAATTAGCAAATCATTTTAGAATAGAAATCATAATCATGGCTTTTCATTTAGCTGCATCTTAGTACACTGTAGTTTCTTTTATCATTTTCATGTCATTATCAGCTATAGTATCATCACCATATCATTTAGCAATCGTTACATAGGATTTGTTTCCTGCATATTCATAGCATCTCATTCTCTAGATTGACATTTTAATAGTCACAGTGCTTACACAATATGAGAGCCACAGTGATTTAATAAATCTTTGGAGATAGAGAGTAATGGGATGCTTTTAAGAGTTTTCCTGCTTTAATTAGATTAATTGTTTGTTTAAATATCTTGATATAATGTCTTATTAGGTGTGTTTCTCATTCATTATGCATATTTTACTCACACATAAATTGGCTTCCACCATGGGGCCGAAAACCCCATATTTAACATCTTTTCTTGAAAAGTGTGTGCAGTTTTTTTGACATGTTTTGTTTTAACACGATCGAAAGTTCTTACAACACATGACTTCCAGATTAGCACATCCAATCGCTATTTTGGCACATCCAGAGGATATTCCAGCACATCTAAGAACTGTTCTGGCGCATCCAGTACCAGTTTCAACACAGTCAAGGGGTTTTTCTACAGTGCATCTATCTTTTCTTTTAATGCATTTATTAAATTCTATAGCACA
>VDFB02040879.1:0-69876 GCA_007258455.2 Sequoia sempervirens
CACTTTGGGCCAAGAAGATGATCAAAGAAGCAGAGAATCATGCAGCACCCAAAGGAACGTTCAGGGAGAGCAAAAGACCCAAACGTTTCTCTAGCTATGTTGCTCTCATGAACGATATCATAAACTCCGAACCTGTCAGTGTTTCAGAAGCCTTCAGACATCAAGAATGGAAAGATGCCATGACAGAGGAATATCAGTCCATTTTGAAGAATGATGTATGGGATGTTGTGCCTAGACCAAAAGGGAAATCTGTTGTCTCTTCCAAATGGCTCTTCAAAATCAAGCATGCTGCTGATGGCAGTATAGAAAAACATAAAAGCATGTTTTGTGGCAAGAGGTTTTTCTCAAAAGGCATTGATTACGAAGAAACATTTTGTTGCCGGGTGCATGATATGAGCGGTGTTAGCCATTACGTGACTAAAGTGGAAGATCCATCAAATGAATGTGAAAGGCGCTTCTTAGATGGAACCATTGAAGAGGAAGTCCTGTCTGGAACAACTGAAGGTTTGTGACCATAAACGACACACATGTATCACGGTGAAGAAAGCTCTTTATGGACTTAAACAGGCTCCCAGGGTCTGGTATGAAAGAATTGACAGCTATCTCTTGGGATTAGGATTTTCCAAGAATGAGGCCGACTCCAATCTCTACTTCAAGGTAATCCAAGGTGATATGCTAATAATTATTTTATATGTTGATGACCTGCTGATAACAAGAGAAGATCACCTCATTGCTCAAGGGAAGCAAGATCTAATTTCTGAATTTGGCATGAAAGACTTGGGCATTCTACACTACTTTCTAGGTTTAGAAGTATGGCAGAAATCAGAGGGCATTATACTAAACCAAGGGAAGTATACTATTGACATTCTGAAAAGATTTGGAATGTTGGATTGTAGACCGATGTCTACACCTATGGAAACCAACCTTCACAAATTGAAAGTAGCAGCAGTAGAATCCAAGTGTCACGGATCCAACACTACGGACAAATGATTGGATCCTTGATGTCTGGTTAGCTTACCAGTTTGATATTGCTATCTTGTGGATATTCTCGGCCAATTCATCATATGACCAAAATTCATAATGGCTGTGAGCATATTTTGGGAATACCTTCAAGGCACTATTGGATATGGTCTTCTTTGCAAGAATGATCCAGCACTAGATCTTCGTGGTACTCACGATTCGGTTGGGTGGAGTATAACTTAGAAAAGGCACATCAGGATGTTGCTTCAGTTTAGGATCTGCCATGATCTCTTGGATTTGCAGAAAACAATCTTCAGTTGCACAGAGCTCAACAGAAGCTGAATCCATTGCAGCCTCTATGGGTGCAAGAGAAGCAGTTTGGCTCCGTAAATTGCTTGTGGGACTCTTCGGTGAACCCTTGAATCCTACAATCATTCATTGTGATAATCAGAGTTGCATCAAACTCTCTGTAAATCTTGTTTTTCATGATAGATCGAAGCACATTGAGATCCCCTATGATTATGTAAGAGATATGGTGGAAAGAAAAGTAATTCAGTTGAAGTATATTAGTACAAATGATCAAACTGCAGAACTTGTTCTGTAAACCTCTCTCCAGGATCAAAAATTGGAGCACTTTAGGAAGAAACTTGGTATGGTTGAAATGTAATTTGTTATTTATGTTTGAAATACAAATTGTTTATAAATTGTACTAATATATATATATATATATATATATATATATATAAAGATGTTTTAATGTGTAAAACACTTTTGTCATGCGTGTGACTCCATGACTTTATGGGCCTACTTTCCCTGTGTACATTATTGAAAGGTGACGATCTTTCTAATAATGAACACTTGTATTTGACATTGTAAAGTGATGACTCTACAATGAAAACTATCATGATAGATGTCATGTGACTTGATATCTCTAGATATGTCATGGTAGTATCTCTTGGACACTTTGGTTGATATCATGGGACGTGATATCATTTTGTAGATCATTGTGATCCTTAAGAGATAATCATGGTGGATATTTATATCCATGGATATGCCATGAATTATGGTAGACATCATGTGACTTGATGTCAGTGCACATACCATAATGAAGATGTGTTATGAAGAATGTCATGTGACTTGACAAACTTTGAGAAAACATATCATATCTTCGATATCACGTGTAAAGGTGATATCTCCACTTATTTGATTTGAAATATCTTCCCTAGCTAAGAGGGAGTGTTGATGAATTGTAGCTTAGGTCAGATACAAGCGATGATTGCTATAAAGCATCATCATCGCTTATATAAGATCTGAAGCTCTTCATGTTTCCAGAAATAAGTAATATGATCGAATTTTATAATGCTTGCATAAAATCGTAATTATCTGATGCTCTGAATTCGCAGTGTTTAAATTCGGGATTATTATAATTATTATAACACATCTGCCTTGCATAAAGGTGTGTCTATTTGTTAAACCGAATAAACATTAGTTATGAGAAGAATCCGCGCCCTAAGGAACACGTCTCTTGAGCAGACGTGCCTCCACGTGTGGAGACACATCTTCTCAAGAGACGCATCTCTTGAAGGCGGATCTCGTATCATATAAAAGTTGATTCCAATTTGAATATGCAGACATCGAAATCATTAATGTTCTGCATTCAGTTCATTTTGCAATAAAAGGAAGAACTCAGAAATTCGCATTTGTCTTAGAATTTATTAATCAGTATCTTAGACCTTCTTAGTTTATTCTTAGCCTTAGGATCTAGTCCTGTTCAGATTTGTTTACAATTACAGGAAACGAAGGGGAAATACCCCATAGTTCAAAAGTTAACCATAGTACACATGTAAATGGGTTGATATAAATAAACTTAAAGTAAAAGTGAGACAGTTGTTTAGGTAACTAGATATAAAGTAGCTGACAATCAAAATAGCTACAAAGGGCAGAGAAATAAATAAAAAGTTAGGTGGCCAACTGGAACAATTGTAAAGATTAGATAGCATTTAATTAAAATAGGACACTTGGAACAGCTATAAAGAATAGATTGCAGCCGTAACAGCTGTAAAGAATACTTATAGATAAATATAAGTAGGTACAAGCTAGGAACACTAAAGGGTATTATATTTATATATACAAGTTAATCTTATGTAATTTGAACATGGAGAAACACATTCAGCAATATAGTCATATCATTAAAGGTGCAGATGGCGTTCGCGTGGGAGTGCAGGCGAGCTAGGGCACCCGAGCCCTAGCTTGCTGTCTGTTTATTCTGTGCGCTGGGGGATTTCATGCTCGCGGGGGGTCAAGGGGACCAGGTTGCCATTGTTTTTGCTGCTGTGGGTGTTGTTTTTTTCTTCCTCTGGTGCTGCGTTGAGGACAGATTCTGCAGTCTCCAAAAGGGGCGTTTCTCTGCAGTCTTAGCGTCCTCTGGTTTGTGCATGGTGCCTGCTTGGGGAGGCGTGCTTTTTTTTTTTCCCTTTTATTGCTGCTTCTTGTGTTGGGCGCCTGTTCTGGGCTCTCATTTTGGCGTTGGCCTGGTGAGTGGGGGGCTGCATGTGCCTTCTTATTGGTGTTTTAAATGGATGCCCACGTGCCATTAGATATGGCAGGTATGGATTATACTTCGGCTGGGGTGAATGCTAATATTCCTCCTCAACATTCTTCTGGTTCGGGTGGGGCTCGAAATGGTGCCTTTAAATTGCATAAGGTTAATGGATGCCTGGAGAGGACTCAAGAACGTCCAGTTTTAGTTGTGCAATCAGAATCGGTAGCTGAGGATATCGAATACTATTGCAACCATGTCTTGATTTGTAAGTTCCTGGGGATGAGGGTTTCTCTCGCGTTTCTGGATAATTGGATTCGTAAGACATGGAATCTGGAAGGAGACTTTGATATTCTAATGGCTGCAAATAACTTCTTTATGGTAGATTTCTCGTGTGTTTCTGACCGAAACAGGGCTTTTGAAGGTGGTCCGTACTTCTATAATCAGGTGGGTCTCTTCATCAAACCATGGCATGCTGGCTTTAACTCGGCAGAGGAATTACCTTCTCGAGTCCCAGTTTGGGTTCGTCTGCCTCAGCTACCATTAGAATGTTGGAGAAGTGATATATTGCAGTCGATTGCATTGTTGCTAGGAAGACCTATTGGTCCATCTCAACAGACCCTAAATAAGCGCATTTTCTCTTATGCTAGGGTTTGTGTTGAAATTGATTTGAGTAAGCCGTTACCAGATTCTATTGATATGACTGTTGGATCCTGCTCCTGGACTCAGCCGTTAGACTATGAGATGCTTCCATTCAGGTGTCGAGTATGTCATGAGTATGGACATCTCCAACGGAGGTGTCCCCGGGCCTTAGGTGTTTTCGGTACAAGTAATGCTTCTTCTCAGCCCTCTTTGCATGCAGATAAGGGTAAAGCCCCCATGCAGGGAGGGGGGGCTGATAAGGAGGGATTTATCCCAGTGAAGACTAGGAATCGTAATCGAGGCCAAAAGAGATCATTTAAAGATAGGCAAGAGGAAGAGACTCTCAACAAATTTGAGGCTCTAGAGGATTTAGTTCAAGAGGAGGGTTTTCAAGAAGTCCTACAGAGATCAGGGAATTCTTTAGTGGAGGAGGTGCCTAGCATTCAATCTTCTGGGCCTCCAAATTTGACTCAGTTTGGAGTACAGGATGCTCAGATAGCTTCTGTTGAATCTCCTCCAGACCTTGCTTTGGCTACGACTGATTTGGTGTTGGAGGCATCTGGTGGGCTTGCAGACATTGGTGGAGCTCCTCCTGAGTTGCAAGGTGCTTCGGATCTAGGTAAACAGAAGTCTCACCCTCCTGGTTTAGGTCTGCATCAAAAAAATTTCAAGAAAGGGGCTCTTGAGAAACCTCTTAAGGTGGGTAGAAAGAAGGATCAGGAAAAAGTCAAGCTAACTGGTGAGTCGTTGGTTGAGTCAGGTTCGGTGAAGACTATTGATTCTCACTTCTCTCAGCCTCTTCGATGATTGTGCTCTCTTGGAATGTGCGGGGTATGAATAGCATCCCTAGACAAAAGGCTATTCGAGATTTGATTTGGTCTCATTCTCCTGATGTGGTTTTCTTACAGGAAACTAAGTTGTCTGTTGATAGTATGTTGGCGGTGGCTGCTAGGATTTGGGGTCGTGGTCAGTGCCAATGTGTTGGGGCGTTTGGTAATTCTGGGGGGGTGGCTTGTTTGTGGGACCCACGCAGAGTTAGACCTTTTTGGTGGGTCTCTTGCAGAGGTTCAATCTCTTGTGTGGCTTCTCATCTTGAGTCAGGGGAGAGAGTTCTCTTCTCGAACTTGTATGCACCGACTGACCTTCAGGGTAAGGCTCTGTTGTGGGATCATGTGCGATATGTGAGGTCTCTGGATCCTTATCTTCCTTGGATCCTGGCTGGAGATCTTAATGTTGTCACTTCTTTAGAGGAAAAGCGGGGTGGTAATGTCCGTTTGGATTCTGCTTCGACTCTCTTGAAGGATAATATTGCTCTCTTGAACCTGGTTGACATCAAGCCGAGTAATGGGTTATTTACCTGGAGTAATAGAAGATGTGGGGAAGCAGCTATTTCTGAAAGATTGGATAGATTCCTGGTTTCTAGTTTTTGGATGGGGGATAGGTGGGTGACTAGCTCTGAGATTTTGGATGGCAGGGGTTCTGATCATTGGCCCATCAAACTTACTGCTACTTTACCCCGTCAAGGTTTAAAACAGTCTTTTAAGTTTCAGCTTATGTGGCTCAGGGATGATTCTCTTCATGACTTAGTTCTTGGGTGGTGGAGTTTTGGGAAGCCGGCTCATGGGACTGCTATGTACTCCTTCTCGAAGCAACTCCAGTTTGTGAAGTATAAGCTGAAGCGTTGGAATAGGCAGCACTTTGGTAATCTTTTCCAAGAAAGGAAAAATGCTCAGTCTCAGTTGGATGCTATTACTCGGCAGATTCGGGACCAAGGTTTCACGGAGGAGCTTGGTGTGCTTGAGGCGGCTGCAGTGAAGGTTGTGGAAGAATGGAACTTAAGGGAGGAGATCTTTTGGAAACAAAAATCTAGAATTGAGTGGCTACAGGCTGGAGACAGGAATACTTCCTTCTTCCACAATTCTGTGAAGGACAGAAAGCAAGGTAATGTTATCTCATCTTTAGTGTCAGAGAATGGAGAGACTCTTTCGTCTTCAGCTTCTATTTCTGCTGAGTCTACCCGTTTCTTCTCTACGTTGCTGTCTGAGGATTCCCCTCCTGCTGAGGTGGATGAAGCTTTGATCCTAGGTAGCATACCAAATTTGGTCACTAGAGAAATGAATGAATCTTTGCTTCGTCCTATCCCTTTATCTGAGCTTGAGGCAGTTGTTTTTCAGATGAAACGGGGAAAAGCCCCAAGGCCTGATGGGTTTCCGGCTGAATTTTTCCAAGAGTTTTGGGAAGTGATTAAATTGGACCTTCTGGCGGTTGTTCAAGAATCTCTTTTGAACAAACAAATGTTGAGATCTATGAATGCTACTTTTTTGGCCCTCATACCAAAGAAGGTGGGAGCTAATACTTTGGATAATTTTAGGCCCATTGCTTTGTGTAATGTGGTGTATAAAATTATCACTAAGCTGATTGCTGAGCGGTTGAAACCTTGGTTGGGCAGACTAATCTCTGAAGAACAAGGGGGTTTTGTTGCTGGTAGACAAATTTTAGATGGTGTCATTATTGCTGCCGAGACCATCCATTCTATGGCGGGCTCTAAAGAGAAAGCCATGTTCATCAAGTTGGACATGGCTAAAGCTTACGATCGTGTGAAATGGGCCTTCTTGTTCAAGCTTCTGGAAGCTTTTGGCTTTGCTGGTGATTGGATTGAGTGGGTCAGGAGTTGTGTCACTTCTTCTTCCTTCTCTGTGTTGGTCAATGGTGAACCCTCTGAGTTGTTCAAGGCTTCTAGGGGGCTTAGACAAGGAGATCCCTTGTCTCCCTATTTGTTTATTTTGCTTGCGGAAGGCCTTGGGAGGTTTATAAGATCTCGTGTGGAGTGTGGCTTGATACAGGGGTGGAGCTGGGGAAACAACATTCCTTCTCAGTCTCATCTGCAGTTCGTAGATGATACTGCTATCATGGGCCGTGCCAAGGTTGAGGAGGTTGTCAGATGGCGTAGCACTCTAGATTGTTACTTGGCTGCTTCAGGTCAACGAATCAATGAAGGGAAGTCCTTTATTTATTTCTTTAATACCCCGAAGATTATTCAAAGGAGGATCGCTGGTATTCTCCGTTTCCAGATTGGTACTCTTCCTTTTGTTTATCTTGGCATCCCGCTTGCGGTTCGCTCACTTCCTCAATTGTTTTGGAAGGGGATTTTAGACAAGTTTCGCAATCTAGTCAGTCATTGGACTTGCAGGTGGCTTTCTTCTGCTGGTAGAGTGACCCTTCTAAAGTCTGTGGTTCAAGCTCTTCCTATTTATAGATGCTTTGTCCTCTCGGCACCATCTAGTTTTATCAAAGATTTTGAAAGATTGTCTAGGCAATTTCTTTGGACAGGCAACCTTCTCCATAGAAAGTGGAGCTTGGTTAAATGGGATGTCATCTGTAGACCGAAGCAGGAAGGCGGGTTGGGGCTTTGCAGGACTGACTTGAATGGGCAAGCTCTCGCTGCGAAACTATATTGGCGGTGGTGCTCTCAGCAAAACCAGTTGTGGGCAAGAATCCTTACCTCAAAGTATCTTGGTGAGGTCGAGAGTGCTGATGTGGCCCGCTTTAGCTTAGAAGGGAAGGGCTCTATGGTTTGGTGCACTCTCAAAAGGGGTGCCAAGTTGGTCAAGCAGGGGTTGTTCTGGATTTGTAATGAGGGTAAGGAAGCCCTTTTTTGGCATGATTCTTGGGATGGATTTCCTCCCATTTTGGCTTCTCATCCTCATTTGCAAAATTTGTGTCATCACTTCACTGATGCTGGTTTTTGTCACGTGGCTGATTTTAAAACTCCTCAAACATTGGGTCAGACTACTGTTTTCAGGTGGAAGGACCCAGGGGAATGGCCTCCTGAGGGCACAGTTGAGGACCGTCAAGAGCTTGCTGGGATTTTGTCTAGACGTGCTTGTAGCTCCCTTTTGGGGCGTGATGTGTTGGCTTGGGACTCTGATCCAAAAGGTAGATTCTCTGTAGCTTCAGGCTATACAGTCCTTGATAAGCAGTTGTTTGGGAGTACTGAGATCTCTTGGTGGAAGAAGGTTTGGAATAAGTTTGCATGGCCTAAGTGCAATTTCTTCTCTTGGTTGGTGGTGCAAGGAAAATGTCTGACCTGGGAGAATCTCTGTAAGCGTGGCTTCCAGGGACCTTCTATGTGTGTTATGTGTGCTGGTCATGAAGAGTGTATTTCTCATCTTTTCTTTCAGTGCTCCTTTGCGAAAGCCATTTGGCACTTTTGGTGGAATCTATGGCATATGCCATGTAGACATGCTTCTTCTTTGAAGGAATTCTGGGAAAGTCAAGGGTCTCCTTCGGTTAGGACCTCTTTTCTTTTAATTGCTTGGGCGATTGGCCCTAGTCTGATAATTTGGCATATTTGGTTGGAACGCAATCGAAGAATCTTTTTGGATAGAAAGCTGCAGATTGGTCAGTTATGGTTGAGAATCTTGGGGGGTCTTCAGGAGACTTTGACAGCTAAGTGCGATTTGTCTATTCCTGTGGATCCTGGTGATTTTGGAGTAGCTAGTGCGTTGGGGCTACCCCTAGGGGGAAAAGGAATTGGGAGGACTGTTCGCCATAGACACGGGAGGGAGAAGGTTAGTCGGGCTGGTCACTGGTGTCCCCCTGCTCTGGGAGAGTTGAAAATTAATATGGATGGCTCTTCTAGAGGAAATCCTGGGCATGCCGGAGTTGGTGGCATTGGTAGAGATGGCTCTGGTGTGGTGGTGTTCTTTTTCTCTATTTATAGAGGTCAGCATACTAATAACCTCATGGAGGCCACTGCCATTCTTCTGGCTTTGGAACGGGCTTGTGCTCTGGGATGGAGAAGGATTGTTTGTGAATCAGATTCTCAGGTTGTTATTGACCTCTTAAATAGGAGGCGGTTTGAGGAGGTGAATTGGCAGTTGGCAGTGGTGGTCAAGCAAATTGTTGCTTTGGGCACTACCTTCGATTCTGTTGTCTTTTGTCATGTCCCTCGGGAGTGGAATAAGGTAGCTGATGGCTTGGCTAGATGGGCTTCTGAGCAAATGGGGACTTGGAATGTGGCGGAGTGGGACAATCTCCCCGACGATCTGGCTTTGGTTCTTGAAGATTTGGTTATGGAAGATATGAGGTGTTTCTTAGGTGTATCTTAATTTGGGGTTGGGCTGGTGCTTTTATTGGGAGTTTTCTTCCCCTTTGTAATGCTTTGCTGATTCAATAAATTTTTACCCTCTTTTTATTTTTAAAAAAAAAAAAATATAGTCATATCATTGGCATATCAATCCTACTTTTTGTCACCTTCTTGCATGTGATCAACAAATTGAATTGCTGTAAGAAACTTATCCATTTTAAGTGACAAACATACTGCAACTTACTCTGAGTTTGCAGTACTGTGAATGGTTGACAATCTGTATGGATCATTATTTATTTTCCCAACCAACAGTGCTTCCATTGCTTCACTTGCACCAACACATACAAACCCTTGTCATGAGCCACATAGTTCATTACCACCCTCAAAAATCACTTAAGAGCGATAACATACAAATCTTTCTCCTTGCATTAGGACAACTCATACTGGATGTTTCAATCTCAAATAATAGTATGTCTTGTATCTTGATTGGTTTAATTTTCAATTCATCTACACCAGACACAAATTCTAAATATACCACTGATTAAAGGGAAAAGTTACACATTCAAATTAGCTAACTTATTCTTTTAGTTGTCTGTAACACTTGAAGTTGATGTCCCCCCCTTGTTTGGCTGAAAAGGAGTATGTTGCACAAGTCACAACACTCCAAAGGACCAAAAGTGAATAAAAAACATTATTTGTTGTCCTCTTGAAGGTAGTTGTGCATTACACAAGCAAAAGGATTTGATCTTGAAGGTAGTCTTCCAGATATCTTCCTCCAAATTTCATGATATCCAAATTTCAAATCTAGCTTGGTGAAGTATCACGCACATTGCAACTAATCAAGCAGATCATCAATTTGAAGCAAAGGATGTCCATATTTAATGGTAATCTTGTTAACAGGCCTATAATCTATACACTTCCTCCAAGTGCCATCTTTCTTGCTTACCAACACTATAAGCATAAGTGATCTACAAGGTGATGAACTGGGCCTTATCACTTCTTGGTCCAATAACTCCTACAATTGATTCTTACACAGGCCAGAGGAATTGTTAACCATATAAAACTTGTTTGACCCTACACGAAATCTTCTGGACATATTGCTTCCTAATAATTCAATGACATTCAAAATTCAAATCTAGCTTGGTGAAGTCCCGAACATGCTGCAACCAATCAAGTAATTCATCAAGTTGAGACAGAGAATACTTTTTCTTAATAATATCTTATTTAGTGCCCTACAATCAATACAATTCCTCTAGGTGCGATCTTTCTTGCGTAACAGTAGGTCCAGTACCACAAGTGATCTACAAGGTGATGAACTATGTATGATCATTCCTTCATCCCAGAGTTCTTACAATCGATCCAAGCAGCTGCCTATATTTATCGTGTTGGCAATGGAGAATCAAGTAACAATAGGATCTCATTTTCCGCTTCTCGCTTTGAAGGCAAATGTCTCAATACACTGAACAGTTATTTAAACTATTTGTCTAACTTGCTTTGGGTTTGAACCCTAATTTTAATGCCGAGCCTGTTTTTAGATTAAATTTCTCTATTTAACAATCTTAATGTTACTTCCAAATTGAAACTTTCCAAGAAGGCTAGGTTCCGCTGCTTTGAGTTGCAATTCTTGTAACTGTATCATTTTTCTTTATTTATCCTGTTAGCCAATCTGTGATTTCCATTAAGAGCAAATTTCGATTTTTCTATACCTCATTTTTGCCTTCCTTGTTTCTGGACAATTTACTTGCACGAGAATTGAACAATTTGCCAGCCTTGCAAAAACTCAAGGAAAAGAATAATCTGGCGTGCCAGTTGGCTATAAAAATTGAAACATACAATGGCTGTAGAAGTATAGGTGTTCGAAAGATTTCAGGATAAATCGCACACAAAGAACCAGAAAGAACCATACCAAATAAATCCTTGACACTTCCAGAACAAATTTTACCTAATTTGTAGAAAACGTGTGTTTCAAACATTTCAGAAGAAACTGCGAAAGAGAAGATACTTTGTTTACCTCATTGGTAGAATTAACGACGGCATCGACCTCGATATTCCAGGGATGACCTCGCCACAGATAAACCTTCGAATTGATATTCGGATCGACCGGAAACCTGGAACTGGCGCCGTCGGAGCCATTTTCCAACGGAGAAACGGACGTCAAGGGGTCGGAAAAAGAAAGCACAGAGAACAAACCGGCGTCATCGGAGGATCCGTCAACCGACAACCGTTGCTCAGCATCGCTCCACCGCGGAACCTGTTCGAGCTTTACCACATAATCGTCGCCGTCGGCAGACGGCGAGCCGCCCAAAGTGCTCGCCGTTACGCCACTGCTCCTGTACATTTTTCCCCTTTTTCTTTCCAAATTTTGCAGTTACCTAATTTTTTCTTTAGAAAGCGTGTCCGAACACACTATATATTGTACCTGCGCACATACATTTCGGATTTAACTTGTCCGCTACGATGAATTCTCATATTCAACTACCTTTGTTGTCAAATTCTGCTTAAAATCAACGGCGTTGTCCAAACCAATAGTTAGATCCACTGTTGTAATCCTCGCAGCAATACTCTTCCCCTTTGGACTGTTGAATGGTCTGAAAACCCAAATTGATGCTACCAATAGAAATGAAGCTTACGTTCTGGCTTCGATCGGCGACACTGAGAATCGACCGCCTGACGCTCGTCCGTATAAGTTTTTCGGCTCCTTCCAATCTGCGGGCGACGTTGAGTCGTTTGACGGAAAACCTTCCGGCGTTTCTTTGCCCAGATTTAATGATTAACAGCCTGTGTTGCATGCCCAACCCAAAAAACAAAAAAAATTACCACGTGTTACCAAATGTACACTTAAAAAACACTAGGACTCAAACTGGTGTATACGTAATGTATATGTCTCTATATATTTTAGTAATGAATTTTCTTTCACAAGAATATTCATAGAGAATTTCAAATTACATTTTTGGTCAAATTTTGAAAACTATAATAAGGTGTACAAATTCTTAAAAAAAATTACTCAACTTTTTTTGGACCATTTAAGATTTGACAAATCTTGATAAGTATGACATTTATTTCTTTTCTCCCTTTGTCATTAATTGCCATTAAAATATTAGTTTTTTGTTTTTAAAGGCTGGTAAAGGCATTGCTTTTTTAAGATAATACCTAGATGTGACATTCTTTTAATTTTTTTCCTCGTTTAATGAACTAATAAATAAAGTACGCTTTATACTATGGGAGGAGTCTTGCTTGTAATTAGTTTATTATTTTTCTTTATTTTGATTGACGACTATTTGGTATGAGAGTTGAGTTGTGTCAATATTTTTTCAATTGAGAGTCAAGGATTAAGAGGTATCAATTTCACTAAAGTGGTGTAGGGCACAATCTCAAAAGGTTTTGAACATTGATGGATGGCATAATCAAAGGAACATATCATCACCCTTACTAATTGAACTACAACATTTTGATAACATAAAAATTATCTTTTTATTATTAGTAATTATTATAATGGTGAAACTTGCATACTCTTACTAGTTTTTATTTGGTTTTGGGTTCATTTTGAGAGAATGTTGTAATGTAATTATGTATTAATAAATAGTAAAATTTTATACAAAGTTAGACTCATTTTGTGATTCTTTATTTATCCTCATTTACACACATTCTTATGCACTTGATTTCTCACATTTGTTCTTACATATTTTCTAATGCATTACACATTTATTACATTTCTCATGCACCAAAGTTTATTTCTCACACAAATATTATTGTTCCTTTATCCTAAGTCAATCTTGTGATGTGGGATGGATCTTGCACCATGCAAAACTAACCCCCAAAAGTCAAAACATCAAATCCAAATTTTGTCACAACCAATTGATTTCTTTTTGGCCATACATCAACTTAATACACATTTTGCATGCTTTTTTTGTGTGTAGTGATATTTAAAGATATTAATTGACATCCTACAATCATTTGATTATATATTAGGATCATTCAACTTTTGAGCACTTCAAGGAGTATTCATCATAGGAATCTTTCAACTTGGATCACTAAAAAAGAAACTAATTTACATCAAAAGTTTGCACACTTGTCTTTTGTTTGCCAATACTAATAAAGGTTTAAAGCTAGTCATTTCTAAGGAGTTGACCTAGGAGAACTATATCTTACCGATTTGATAGCCTCCCCAAGGTATTTTTAAATATCGTTAATCCTCAACACTCTACAAAGAGGAGACATTGAAGTGAACCAAGGATCATAAGTGCATAATTCACCAAGGCAAATATGTGTGCTTCAGATCATATCAATACTGCAAGGCAACCCAAACCTACAAGATTGACCCAAAAAATAGTTGCAATTTGATACAAAATTATAATTAGCATAAAGTAAGGATGTCAATTTTTTATATCATATCATCATATCTATGCTACATCAAGTTTATTCATCGAAAACAATTATAAAGATAAATACTCATGTCTTTCACAAATTTACTTTCCTAAAATAGCATTAGTTGTTCAATATCTCTCACACATCTAAAATAATTAATCTAGATTTATTTGTGTATGTGTATGTGACTTATTAGATTAGCCTAGAGTAAATTTGGGGAAAGATTAATTTCTAGCATATTTTTATGAACTAGTCCTATCTAACATCACCTTGGGGTTTTGCTTTAAGGGTAAATTATACCATTATTTTACAATTTTAGATATGTTATATTTAATTACATCACTATATATTTTGCTAGAGTTTGTGTGCATTTCATTGCTATTACATTTATATTTTTTTTCTTTTTAAGGTTTAAGATTTATTATTTGTTATCTTGTTTGCCTCATATTAGGGTTTCATTTTTAGATTTAATGTCACTAATCTTTCTAATTATTTTAATCTATTTAAGCAAATTATTAAGCTTTAGCTCTTGTTATTTGTGTTTTTCCATGAGTCATTTGTGATCCTAATCTTCCATTGAGAAGGAGTGTGTATCTAAGTTCTACCATAGCCACCCAACCTAATGAAACTAAAATACAATATGATGCACATGTTGAGATCACTTAGACAATAATCAAGGTGTGATGAAATAAATTGCATAAGAGAATAATATAATAGGAAATATGTTGCAAATACTTTATAATACTTAAGAATAGGAAGTTGCTTGGAGGGGAAAATCTTTAAAAGTATCCAAGAAGAAAATACTTTACAATATGATGATCATAAATTAACCACTAGCTCCTATATATACCTTAGTTATGTCTTGGATGACACCTAAGCTAACTTGGCTACCTATATAAGACTATATTAATGACTATATAACTTAATCAAGAGTAATGGTAGCCACATCCATATGCACACTATAGGATTAAGAGCATAAAATGTTCCCTTCACACAAGTGTTGTTCTCAACTTTCATCAGTTATCTATGTTTTTACACAAAATCTTCATCATCCCATGTAGCATCTTCAACTAGCAAATTCTTCCATTTTGTGAGTAATCTATTCATTAGCTCCTTTATGTATGTCTATAAAATTAACGTAAGCTCTATGATAGGACTTCCCTCTACATCTAGCTCAAGTAGCACTATTTGTGTTAAATTTTGATGTTGACAACTTGCTACTTCGTCATGTTAGTCCAGGTGAGACAAAAAGTGAGATGTCTCCCAAGTGAGCTTAAGAGTAGTGTGAATAAGATTCTCATAGATAATCTAAAAGCCAAAAAAGTTTAGTAATTGTAGACACCTAAAAATGGTCTGGAGAATCTAATTAATTAAATATGACTTATTTGATTAATTAATCTTAAATTCATCTACTTAGTAAATAAATAGAAATATTTATTTATATTAAGTTCATTATTAATTCTTCATTTTTATCATATTATCTCTTTCTTAATTAAATAAACAAATTAAATACTTTTTTTAATTTAATTATTATCATTATTATTTCTTCTATACTTTATCCATTAATTCTATCTTAAATTAAATACACAGCTTCAATAATTTTGTTATTTAATTACCTTATCACGTTTCTTCTTAATTAAATAAAGATATTCTAGAATCTTTAATTTAATTATCATATTCCTTTTATTTTAATTTAATAAACAACTTCTATAGTTTGTTTTATTAAATTATTTATTCCTCTTTTTGCTAAATTTAAATAAAACAAAAAATTATTTAAATAAATGCAAAAATCATTTACCTCTATTCACTCACCAATAAAATTAGATTTTTCAAATCTAATCAATTCTACTGTCATTCACGGGAAGAGCCTCGGGGACAAACCTACAGGAAATCCTCTCAATCTTCTTCCCTCTCATCTTGCCTGGTGTTTTCATGGGGAGAAACAATCCTCCATGATCAGCTCCATCTTCTCATCCCATGCCATTCAATTCTCCAGATTGAATCTCAGCCTCTTATCCTGTATCCCTGTGCAAATGTGCTCCCGTGAAAGCTATAAATACAGCTCTTTGGCTACAGGAAATGGATCCCAAGTTGTGCAATCTTACTCTGCAGGTTTTCCAAGCATCCAACATTCATTCAAGCATTCAAGCATTCAGCATTCATCCAACATCCATCCAACATTCATCTAGCATTCAGCATTTGCAGTCATGGCAGCCATTATAGTAGTTTTAATTATTTAATCATATAGGAATAGAATTAATTTGAATTCTCGTTCTCTAAGTGTCATTTCAATGGTCTAATTAGCTTCTAAAATTTGAGAGCAAAGTAGATTAGAGAGATCTTTAGAGTTAGAGAGCAATAGGACAAATTTCTGAAGATTTTTAGTTTAAATTAGTTTAAATTTCTTAAATCTTAGATGCAATGTCTTATTTAGAGGTGTAGAAGCATGTTTAGATGGTTTAACTCATTCTTACACTTACAATTTGGTGCCCACCGTGGGGCATAACCCCATATTCTGCATATTTTTTGTGAAAAGTGTCTTATAAGTATCGGCGTGATAGTTTTCGCGGAACCGTGACTTTTTGTAGTGCGCCAACTATATTTTGTAGCACTCTGGTGATCTGTTCTAGCATGTCTGTCATCTGTTTTAGCGCACCGGTGGTTTGTTTTAACGTGCCGGTCTTCTGTTGTAGCGCGCCGATCAATTATTTTAGCGCGCCACGTCACTGTTTTAGTGCGTTGATCTACTGTTTCAGCGCCTCGACTCTTTGTCTTTAAAATCATTTTTTCTAATCTGGATCTGACGCATCCGCGGCCAGATTTTGTTTTTGTCTATTTTTGGTTAAAATTTATCAATCCTAGGACAAAAAATGGATTAAAATTTATCAATCCTAGGATAGCAAATGGATAAAAATTGATCAATCCTAGGATATAAACTTCATAATTTCTCGTGGGATTAAAATTGAATAATCATGCTTTTATGGAGCAATATCTCCATATAGATTAGCTAATTTGTCATTTGGGTTTTAAAGGTGAACAAACTTCTTTGCTGTGATTAGGTGATAGGTTTATGCTCTCCCCTTTACTGGGTGCATCAGAATACCAGACTCACTTTTCTTTACGCATTTTTAAAGCTTTTTAAAAACCTTTAGACAGGCCTGCCGTAGTGGGAAAAAGTACTCACCCTACGGGAACGACCTAAGTGGGGACAGCCAAAAGCCATGGTATTCCAACCCACTTAAAAATTTATGTGAATTTGGGGAAACCCTCTTTCAACGGAAGTGTGCAGGATAACCATCCCCAAAATCTTTGTTCTAAAGATTGGGAGGTCTCTCGAGGGAGTTTATCCATTTGTCGCTCTAAACGAAAACCCAATCTAAGAACCTAGAAATAGAAGCATGCTTGTCAGTTTCTAAACATTGTAATACTCGGCGGTGCAGGGGCGAGGAAGAATCTACCCTCAAGCACTCACCATATAATTGCCAAGGACTGTTTTCTCAAGGGATCCGGTATCCACTTCCGTCACTCTGAGTACGCACCTGGAAAAGACAAAAACATAGGCACCCTCTAGGGGGTGACATGGCTGTGTGAGTCGACGCAATTCCAAGCTATGGGCCGTTTGAGTATATAATGATGACCTTTTGTCTCTAGGAGTGAGTCTGTTTGAATTGTCTTATCTTGTTATCAAACTAGTGAAAATCAAGAAGAACCATGTTTGGTTCTTGAACATACACTCTTTGTTTAAGATTTTAGGATTTAATCAACAACAGTTCTATTTTTGCTTGCTATGTTTTCTTGTCATTAAAACATATAAGATCATCCCAAAAAGAAACACAAACCACCATGGCTGAAATAGAGGAGGATCAATTGAATGCTTTAGCTTATCAACTAAAGAACCTTCAACAACAAATCTGGGAAACAACCACAAAGAGATATCTAATGCCAAACATCTACCCATATCCTCTTGACCAAACAATGAACATGAGACCTTCTTCACCAACAACTCCATCATCCAAGTTCAAAATCTTTGAATTTTTCCAAAATTTCAATAAGCCCAAATCTCAGTCCTCAAATACAAATGATATTGAACAATCTTATCATGTCATGCATTTATCTCCATCCACCATAAGCCAAAATGAACCTCAATATTCTTTCACCCAAGTTAACAATTCCATCCAATCACCTTCTTCTATCATATCCTCAACATCCAATGATTCATGTCAATCTCTCAATCCAAAGCATGCTAGCATAGACTCCCCTACACATCAAGGTCAAGATATTCTTTCTACTCCATCCAATGATTCCACAATCTCACAAAAGATTCCAATCTTTGATCAAGATCCCATTTCTCAAGAATCTTATGACGATCCCCTCCTTTCACTTTTCATCCAAAATAATTCACATCCATCTCAAGAGACAAGTATCCTTCCAAGTTCTTTTTCCAAATCATCTAATCAATCCATACCATATCATGATTCTATTGCATCACAAGATCATGATAGTTCTTCCATCCTATCTAATGATTTCTTACCAATTGACGATCAAGACACACTTTCTACGAAATCTAATGATTCCTTTCCTCATCAAGATCAAGATATGCTTCCATTCAAGGATACCCTTTCATCCCATGAAGATTTTTATCCTTACCATGATCAAGATATGCCTTTCATACAACTTCATAATCCATTTCCAAGTCAAGATCAAAACACCCCATCATCCCCATGTCAAGAGCCTATCACACCTATTCAAGCTATCCATGAACCCTACACCTATAAATTAGGATCCTCCACCTTTATCCATTCTGGTTTACTTCCAACACCTATCCTCTCATCCATATCATATCCTCCCCAAAATGGACTTGCATCTTGTTTTACAAACAATACATATCCCATTGGTAAACAAATGTGTCAAAGTATGAACTACAAAGGCAAAGGATTAGGCATTCATGAACGAGGTATCCTAGAACCCCTTTCTATTCAAAAACACCCATATCACCATGGCCTTGGTTATATACCTAAGTGTTCTAGTCCATCAAACCTACCATCTATCCTAGGTTCTCATCTTAGTCCATCAAACCTTCCATCTATCCTAGGTCCTCATCCTAGTCCATCAAAATTTCCATCTATCCTAGGTCCATATCCTATTCCTCAAGAAAAACAAAGGCACACAGCCTTGATGCCCTTTCAAAATTCTACCCACATTAACTCATCCATAATACCTCCATACCATTCATCTCAATCCACCCCTCCCATTGCTGTTGGAAGTAATTTGGGCGCCAAATATCATAAGCTTCTATATCAAAATCCACATGTATCAAAGGATCAACATGTCTCCTCGAAGAGACGTGCAAAAATAAAAGAAAACTTGATCCAAAATCAAAGGAAAAATCAAAAAGGCCACAAAGGCCCATCAAAGAAAAAAGGAAATTTTCAAAGACCACAAAGGTCCATAAATGAAAAATTTTCAATGCCACAAAGGCCCACTAAGCAAATATCAAAGTCAAAAATCATGTGGATTCCTAAAAGTCTCATAGAAGCAATAAAATCAAAATTGGCATCCAAATTCGCTTATCCAAAAGCTTCCTCCAATCTTCCATATAATAACCTATCACTTTCCAAATCCATTCTTCCTCCATCACTCCACCATCCTTCAAGGTGTGTGCCAATGTTGAGCTTGTCATCCTTTCCATCTATCCATTATCCAACATTCATCCCCCATCATTCCCCTTTAATCCAAATCTTTGCATAAATCCTTAGTCTCTTCCATCATACCATTAATCTACCAGCATTTATGAGTCTAATCCCCATTGCCATGGTTAATTAAAGGGATAATTGGTTGTGAAACTCAATGTTAAAGTCCTTCCTCCATCTCCCTATCATCCATATCCTATCTTACATATTCCTCTTGCACTCTATTCTTAGGGGCAAGCCTCATCCATCTTATCATTCATGGTCATTATCCTTTCTACGCTCATTCCTTACATTTCCACTTTTGATCTTGATAAGGTTAAGAATCTTCTTGAACATCATATATGCTTATCCTATATTTTTTATCCATATCTTCCGTACCATATCTTTTATCTCATCCATATTCCATCATTCTTACTAGATACATCCTTTCTTTTTCATCCTTGGTTTTGATGAGGAATGGGGGCAAGGTACTTGGTCATTGTGTCTATCTATTTGATCTTGATCATCACCATTCATTCTTGTTATCCTTGCATTCTTCCATTCCATATCTCTTAGCTTATCAAAATCCATGTCATCATGTCCCTTTGCAACCTTGAATCTTATCATGCAAATCATATTTGAGCCTAGCTGTAAAACATTATCCAATCCTCATATCTTTTGTCAATCAATCGTCAACAATCATCAATCTTTTTGTACTTAGAGGATATCAATAATCCTAAGTACTTATCATCATCATGCCTTATGGAATCAATCATTCTTGGCATATTAATCAATCAACTATTGTCATCTTTCAACAAGAGATATGTTGCTTGTGTGACATGTTTTGCAGTGACTTTCATTTTGATCTATCATTTATCCATGGTTGCATTACCTCTATTGTGGTTCATCTTGTTCCTTCAATCGGTCATACCATCTCATTCCAAATCAAATATCTTGAAAAGCAACCAAAAACATCATAAAATCAAAATCCAAAAACATCAGAAAATCCATCAAAAATCAAAACAAAATCAAAACAAAAAAAAAATCATAAAATCAAAAACACAAAAGTAGAGTCTATATCAATTGAACTGCGTGGTCTCTGTGTGTATAACATAGGCAAGACTAATCTTTGATCAGTCCCCGAGGCCCCTAGGATAGGTCTTTAGGTTAATTCTTTGGTCAAATGTCTAAGAATATCATGCACACATCAGCACATACAAATTCAACATGGATGATCTAATCTGAATAATGATTTGAAAATACTTTAAGTAGATTTGGAATTGTTGTACTTTTTATTTTATCATTTGCTTATCATTTCTTTGGAGCTACTCGATGATGTATTGAACTAGAGAAGCAAGGAAGAAGAATGGTATTTTTCTTTGTTTGCTATTTGTGAGTTAGTCATTATTATTTTGTGAATTGTCGCGGGAAGTGCTCTACCAAGTATCATGGATGACATTCTGATTCACTTAAGAAAATGGTTGATTCTTGTCTGTGTTACGCAAGAAATGCTCATGTCATCTCGGTTTAATTGTACCTTGATGCTTGCGTTCGCTTGCAATATCAAAAATCATGAAATAAATACTCAGGTCATCATTGGTCTATCTCATATCATTAATGCTTGTATTCGCTTTCAACATTTTAAAAGCTCAGTGATGATACGAAGCAAAATAAAAAGATTGTTGAAATGACACTTAGATTTGCATTGGTAAAATAGATTTGCATGATAAAATAGATTGCATCCATATTAGTCTTGCATATGCATTTATAGATTGTTTCAAAGCTACCAATTTCAATCTCAAAAGCTACATGTATTCCCTCTCTACATCATATCACTATCTCTTCAATATTTCTTAGGATATCATCTCTTTCTTAATCATTTTCTTTCATTTCAATCATCTCAAATTCCATCCAATCTTAATCTATTAATTCTAGCACAAATCATTTAATCACATCCTTGGTTTTGTTCCCAACCTTGTTACAAGCCTTTATCCAATCATCATCATCATCATCATCATCGGGATGTATCCTTCCCTATCCTTTTGTGTTGTTTCAGGATGTATCCTTCCCTCATCAACAACACTCTTATCATCATCATCAATCAATCTTGGCTTGCAACTTAACCGGGGCAACATCATGTTTATCCTTGAATCCATTTGTGCTTACTTACTTTTCATCTTCTCCTTTCATTATCTCTTCCTCATCCCATCCCCTATTCTATTCATCATTTTGCATCATCAAGTCCTAGTACATTAATCAATCTTATACTGGGGCATATCAATCAATCAGTGAAGTCAAATCACAAATCAACAGTCTTATCAAATCAATCAGCATCAATCAATATGTCTATCAATCAATCAAATCTAATAAGCTTTGTTCAAATCTTGTGATCATCAATCTATCATTCAACCTCGCCTATCATGAGGTTAATCAATCATCAATCTATCATTGATCCTCACCTATCATGAGGTCAATTATCAATCAATCTATCATTGAATCTCACCTATCATGAGAACAATAATCTTCTAATCTATCAGGATCAACAATCAGCTGACGTGATCATCAATCATCATCATAATCAACTGGAGGAATCAATATTTCTTTATCGGGAGATAAATTGTTTCTCTATCATCAAATCATCATAAAAATTCAACTTTTTTGAAAAATCATAAAAAAAAAACAAAATTCATCAATTTATCTCCTGTGGGGGCATATATTGCTATTATTTCAAAATTCAACATCTGAGGAAAATCGGGGGCATATTTTAAACTTTTCGTCAATACTGGCAGCTGAGGCAAAATCATTCTTTGAAGCAATGTGTAAACACATCACTTCAAAGAGGGGCAAAATGTAGACACCTAAAAATGGTCTGGAGAATCTAATTAATTAAATACGACTTATTTGATTAATTAATCTTAAATTCATTTACTTAGTAAATAAATAGAAATATTTATTTATATTAAGTTCATTATTAATTCTTCATTTTTATCATATTATCTCTTTCTTAATTAAATAAACAAAATTAAATACTTTGTTTTATTTAATTATTATCATTATTATTTCTTCTATACTTTATCCATTAATTCTATATTAAATTAAATACACAACTTCAATAATTTGTGTTATTTAATTACCTTATCACGTTTCTTCTTAATTAAATAAAGATATCCTAGAATCTTTAATTTAATTATCATATTCCTTTTATTTTAATTTAATAAACAACTTCTATAGTTTGTTTTATTAAATTATTTATTCCTCTTTTTGCTAAATTTAAATAAAACAAAAAAATATTTAAATAAATGCAAAAAATCATTTACCTCTATTCACTCACCAATAAAATTAGATTTTTCAAATCTAATTAATTCTACTGTCATTCACAGGAAGAGCCTCGGGGACAAACCTATAGGAAATCCTCTCAATCTTCTTCCCTCTCATCTTGCCTGGTGTTTTCATGGGGAGAAACAATCCTCCATGATAAGCTCCATCTTCTCATCCCATGCCATTCAATTCTCCAGATTGAATCCCAGCCTCTTATCCCGTATCCCTGTGCAAATGTGCTGTCGTGAAAGCTATAAATACAACTCTTTGGCTACAGGAAATGGATCCCAAGTTGTGCAATCTTACTCTACAGGTTTTCCAAGCATCCAACATTCATTCAAGCATTCAAGCATTCAACATTCATCCAACATCCATCCAACATTCATCCAACATTCAGCATTTGCAGCCATGGCAGCCATTATAGTAGTTTTAATTATTTAATCATATAGGAATAGAATTAATTTGAATTCTCGTTCTCTAAGTGTCATTTCAATGGTCTAATTAGCTTCTAAAATCTGAGAGCAAAGTATATTAGAGAGATCTTTAGAGTTAGAGAGCAATAGGACAGATTTCTGAAGATTTTTAGTTTAAATTAGTTTAAATTTCTTAAATCTTAGATGCAATGTCTTATTTAGAGGTGTAGAAGCATGTTTAGATGGTTTAACTCATTCTTACACTTACAGTAATAACTCTTTTCACACTAACAACTAGTTTCATGTTGGGTTTTATTCACACTTGCATACTTAAGCTTACTTAGGTCATATAATTTTGTGTCTTATATCATAGGATTAAGACACTTGGCATGGTCTTAGTATGTCCTAGAGTTTTATACCTACCTTTATAATAAGGGTTTCCTCAAGTTATATTGTATTAGTTCCATTTTGCATCTAATGAATTATGTAAAAAACCTAATTGGTCCATTAAATGAAGAAAAAAAACTCTATAATTTTTTTGACATAAAATGCATAGTTTTGTTCTTTAAACTACAAGAGTATAGAAGATTAAATAAATTCCTTTAATAATAACTCATATTTATTCATAAGATAGTTTCATTGAACAATCTTTATAAACTTGTGATTAGAAGATATATAAGATAATACTTTTCAATTTCAATAAGTATTTCCATATTAATCATTTCAAAAATTACAATTGTTCAATTCTTGGTTTCAATAACATAATACAATCAGCATCTTAGTATACACGTGAATTGCAATATTGTGATAATAATACAATGTTTCTATAATAGGATACTGTCAAGTGAAATCAATAATATTGTCTCCGATAAACCAAGTCTTTTGTATCTCAACTGCAAGAGGGAGAGCATCACCTGAGTGCTTTTTATCCAACCACAAACTAGCAGTCCTCCGCACACCTCCCATTTGGAAGTGTCCCTACCCTTCACAAGAGTAGCAAATCTAAGGGAACACCCAGGTCACCATCATGCCATCTGAGAAATTGTGTTTTGTGCTAATACATATAATCTATCATACAAGTCTATATTTCCTCTAGCTAAGTATGATATATATGATTGATTTGTATCTTTAGACATTATGAACTGACAATGCAAGTAGTGGTTTTGCATTCCTTTGGAAAAATATTTAATTATCACATTTCATAGGATAACATGAGTCGTATGTTCACACACTTCTTTCTCAAATTGATTATTGACAATAAGTTTCACATAACTTCCTTTTAACATTGTGGTCTTAAAACACCTATAAAAAAGGTTTATTTCTTAAGTTTCAATTCTTATTTACATGATTCTATCAAGTTCAATAGTAATTAACACATGCAGGGTAAGATGCACAATATTTAAATACTCATGCAAGGTATGTATATACTCATGTATGTATATATATTTATATACAAATAAATACAAATAAGTAAAATCACACCCAATTAACTCTTTATACCTCAAGCTTATTTTTCCTTTATTTGCAATTATCTAATGGTATTGTACGTACATGTGCGCATTCGAATGCATGTTGCATGTGCATGTACTTATGTGGTACATGTTTGTTTTATCATTTCAAAGCATAGATCACATAGTTAAAAGTAATTATAGTCATTTCATTAAATTGGAAACTCTTAAATACCAATGTTATATGGGTTATCTTCAAGGCCAATCACACTAACATATCAAATGATTAGACCCAAAGTTATACTTAATTTTTCATGAAAATAGCATAAGTTCAACTTGTCATGCCCTAAAATTTTATCTACAACCAACCAATTTTTGTATATAACAACCTTGACCTTGGATGATCTAAGGTTTGTGCCTTTAGTGAAGGGATTGGAATGAAGACACCAATATAAGTCTTTGCAAAGTTCTATTATATTAAATTTTATTTTGATTCAAGTATGAATGTTATGAAATAACATTTAATTGATGTACCTCTTCAAATTATCAAACTCATAGTAGTCTGAATATTATATTACAATAGTTGTTCCTTAATAGCTCCACTAGAAAAAAAAAATGAGGTTAGAAATAGTAGAATTTGTAATTGTTATTATAATTTTGTCAAAACCAAAAATAGCTAGTTGTCTTAAACACATTCAAGTTGAACATTTGGAGTGAAATTATACACTAGGAAATTAAATAAATGTGATAAATTGGAGAACTTGATGTCATCAAACTATAGTTTAACGTTAGCACATGAATCCACCATAACAAAATTAGCAAGTTGAGAAAAAAAATTGGTAGTTGTGTATGAGTTAGATTGAGTTAAATTTAGTCACTACGGAAAGTATAAATTAGTGATATTAATGTAGAAGATGATCTAAATTAGGAACTTCATTAATAATGATTAACGGGCCTTTAATATCTTAATCTTTGTACTAAAACTTAGCCACCTTTTTAATGATAGTACTTAAGCCAATAGTCTTGATTCTTGTTGTGTGAGATGAAATTTTTTGTGGTTATGTTAGTGTTTAGTTGTGTCAAATAAGTAAAAAGGTAACCATAGTACTAATAAGAATGTTATTAAACTCAAGGTTATTGTGGATATTTAATATTAACCTTATCATTAGTTTGTTCCATGTGTAGTTTATAATTATTAGTGTTTATATGTATTTATTTTCAAAAAAATTGGTGGTTGTGTTTTGTTTTGATGTATAAAAATTTGGGGCGTGACACAACTTGTTATGTACATATAGTCAAACTAAACAACATGGTCAAGTCATTTAATCAAGTTTCCATTATATTGGTCTAAACAATGGCTACTCAACTTAACTATATAAACATTTACATATTATAAAAATGGATCTTAATATAAAAAAGTTGTAATGGCATTAAATATATTATAGTCATTTAATATGACATGATCTAAATGGCTATAAAACAATAATTTATTGTCATTGAATGTTTAAGTTGACATGTGATCTATTTAGGATCTAGGACAATTGCTTTTAGAATGCGTAACATAAAAGATAACTTAATACAATGCTTAAATGAATAAATCAACATAACATGATTGCCAAGATAATGAACTAAAAAGAAAGAGAGAAGATAAGAGGAGAGCAAACGCAATTGATAACGGAGTTCGTCCCTAAGGACTACGTCTCTGGGCCCCTCTCCAACGGAGTGACCGATCCGATTATACTCCAAAAATAGTTACAATTGCTTCATGGACTATCTCCTTCAAGCACAACAACATAACGTTCCTCTGATGTGCGGAAATGTCTGCAAAATCTCCTGAGCATTCTCTCGTTCTCACCACCTAGACTTCCCAAAAATCCCATCTCTACCCCTCTTTTTATACATAAAATTTGCCTAAAAAGGCTTAACCACCAAAATTAATGCCTAACCTCCTTGAACAGCTTGTACACTGGCTATTTTGTTCTTTACAATCTTTTTGTTGAGAGGTTGAAGAGGGTTTTTGTTGGGTTATGGCTTAAAATGCCTTTTGGTTAAGGCTCGGCCAACAAAACATTAACAAAGGTAAATTAACTCCTACAATATTTCAGGAGCCGTTGGTGGTCTATCGGTGCATATTTATTTTATATGCCGCATGGTCCGGGGTTTAAAACCCGCCAACCACATTTTCAAACCAAACTTCGACGGTTATAAACAACAAAACAAAGCAGGTCTATATATGCTATTGACTGCTATGTTTGGTGCAACGGCTAACGCCTTGGCCGTTTGGGTGGAGATCGCGAGTTCAAAACCCGTTAGACTTTTTGTTTCAACAAACAAACAACCCCGCGGATGGATAGAACAATGCAAAGCACCGAGAGAATGCCATGTGGCAGTATTTAATTCGTCGACGATGCCAAGTCACCAGCCAACTGGATGCTAACTGTCCGCCACGTTTGAGTACGGAGTGCCATGTCAACAGTACGAACGGACACGTGTCAATATGATTGATCAATACAAGTGAGTCACCTGCCACGTGTCTTGCACCGGTTGGTCCATGTGGATTCCGTATAGTACGGACTGACACGTCAGCATGATGACGTCATCATATGTACCCTCAGGTCAACTGAACTTTGACTACTTGTAACTCGAGCATACGATGTCAGATTTCGACGAAATGAACGTCATCGGAATCGTCTCGACGAGCTCTTCGCGATGACACTAGTTTTATCACTTTTTGAGATGGTCATTTTTTTTGCCTTCTGGATGACCCCTGATGGCAGTTTGACTGGCTGTAACTTACACAAACAGACTCCTTTTTGCTCTGTTCGAGTTGCGTTGGAATCAGGACACTAAGCTCTTTCTTATGGTGCTAAATTTTGGAGTATTGGAGACACTTCAAATTTCACTGAAAAGTGTCCCCTGGATCAGGCCTCCCCACTGGAGAGCTTTTGGACCTCCAAAAGCTTGATTACTTGGAAAGTAAGTGAGGGTAAAGTTCCCTCACTTTACCAATCTCCATCCATCTTGCTTTGCTTGGATGCATCCCCTTCAGGCCCACTCTGATGTACTCAACATCTCTTCGTGAAGTTCTAACATTCCTGTCAAGAATAACATCTTCTGGCAACTCTGACATGTACTCTGGTGAAAGGTCATCAACTGATGGAACTTGAATGTCTGTGACTTCATCTAGGATCATTGGAGGCTCATACAGTTTCAAATTCTCAACATTGACAACCGAGTAAATATGCATGTATGGAGGAAGATTGAGGGGGAAGGCATTGGTACCAATCTTCTCAAGGATCTCAAAAGGACCATACCTAATTGGCTTAATCTTTTTACCTTCACCTTGCATCCTTTCCTTGCTGATGTGTAACCAAACTCGATCTCCAACCTGAAAATGATGATCAGTGGGATGCTTGTCATGGCAAACCTTGTATTTTGCTTGGCTTTGTTCCAACCGTGCTTCCACTGCCTGATGAATTGCTTAGACTTTCTGGATGAACTTCAAAGCCTTCTCTGCATCATGGCGTCCATCTTCAACATCATCTTTCCCAAAAGCAAAATCCATCGGTGTCTTGGGCACATAACCAAAGCATGTCTCAAAAGGAGACCTCTTAGTAGAAGAGTGTGCTACATGGTTGTAAGCATGTTGCACATAATGAAGACTCTCATCCCACAACTTAGGATGCTTACTGCAATACCCTCAGAGTAGATGCACAACTGTCCTGTTTACAACCTCTGTCTGTCTGTCGGTCTGTGGATGGAAGGCCGTACTTTTCTTCAGTCCGGTGTCCATAAGTCCCCACAAAGCTGACTAAAATTCCCCCAAGAATCGAGAATCTCGATCCGATACAATAGAAGTAGGTAACCCAAAATGAACCCATACAAATTGAAAGTACATATGAGCTGTCAGTTCAGCAGTGACCTGTTTCTTACAAGGCATCAAAATACACATTTTGCTAAACCAATCAACTACTACATACAAATAATCATGTCCCTTCCTAGACATAGGTAACCCCCCAACAAAGTCCATTGACACACTTTCCCATGGATGAGAAGGTATAGGTAGAGGTGTGTACAAACCCAATTTCCTGTTACTAGGCTTACTAGTTGCACACATAACACAACCTCTAATATACTTAGTTACAATTTCTTGCATACGAGGCCAATAACAATATTTCTGCAGCTGAGTCAATGTTTTGTTTACCCCAAAGTGTCCTGCAATCAATGAGGTATGTGCTTCTCTAATAACCTGTGCTTGCTCATCCTTTGGAACACATAATTTGCCCAAGTGATATAACAGTTTATCCTGCACATAATAATATTTCTCTTCTACATGTTTACCTTTCATTAAAGCAGTATAGATATCCTTAAAGTTCTCATCATTAGCATATTGTTCCTGAAAACTTTCATGAACCAAAGAACTATTCTGAAGGATTATCAAAGCATTCATCATAGGAGGCCTAGAGAGCATGTCTGCTACTTTATTATGGGTACCTTTCTTATACTTAATAACCAAATGAAACTGTTGCAAAAAACCCATCCACCGAAAGTGCCTACTTTGTTGCAGTTTAGTTTGTGAGTGCAAATACTGAAGTGGCTGGTGATCAGTGTGGATTACAGTTTCTTTCCCCATTATGTAATGTTTCCATTTTTTAACACTCTGAACTAAAGCATAAAGCTCTTTATCATAAGTGGGATAGTTACTTACTACTCCTGCAAAAGTTTCAGAGTGGTAGCAAATTGGTTTACCTCCTTGCATGAGTACTGCTCCCATGGCAAATCCACTCACATCTGTCTCGATCTCAAATGGTTGATGTAGATCTGGTAAGGCCAAAACTAGTGCGGTGCTCAACTTTCCCTTCAAAGTGTCAAAAGCCTTTTGCTGTGGACCTCCCCACTGAAAAGTTGCTCTCGTACTGGTTAATGCATGTAATGGTGATGCTATATAAGAGAAATTTGCAATAAACTTTCTCTAGTACTGAACTGCACCTAGGAAACTTCGGACCTCTATGACTGTACTTGGCTTAGGCCAGTTTACAATAGCTTCGACCTTCGCAGGGTCTACTTTCAATTGACCACCCCCTACGACATAGCCTAAGTACACTAAGGATGTCTTAGCAAATTCACATTTAGACATCTTTACATACAATTTTTCTTTTCTCAATACATCAAAGACTTTCTTTACATGTCTTACATGATCTTCCCAAGTTTGACTGAATACAAGAATATCATCTAGATAGACTATGACAAAATCATCAATAAAAGGACGAAAGACATCATTCATGACTCTCATAAAGGTAGTTGGTGCATTACAAAGCCCAAAAGGCATAACCAACCATTCAAACAGTCCCTATTTTGTCTTAAATGCAGTCTTCCAAATATCATCTTCTGCAATTCTTATCTGATGATAACCACTTTGCAAATCTAACTTAGTGAAATAAACTGCATGTTTTAACTGATCAAGTAAATCATCAATTCTGGGAAGAGGATACATGTTCTTTACCGTTATCTTGTTCAAGGCACGATAGTCGATGCACATCCTCCAAGTTCCATCTTTCTTTGGAACCAAGACAATTGGAGAACCACAAGGAGAACTAGGATGATAACTCCTTTTTCCACCAACTCTTGAACCTGCTTTTTAATTTCCTCATTTTGCATAACTGATAAATGGTACATGCCGATATTAGGAAGTGGCACATCCTGTAAACTGGATTTCATGCTGTATCTCTCTCTTGGGTGGCAACCCCTTCGGTTCCTGAAACATGTCATCATAAGCAGAAATAATTTTGACCATTTCAGCTTTTATGTTTTGGGTCACACCCCTTGAAGGCCTCAGATTTATCATCTTCTTTGGCTTTTACAAGCATTAATACAAAGTTCTTACTTGAGTTGACCAACCTCTTCATTTGACCAGCATTAACTAAAGTAAGATTAGTCTTCACCTTATGTGCTCGTACAATGTATTCTACCCCATCTTTAAAAAGATGATACTTATTCTCCCCCCTATAAAAGATTGCTTTTCTGTCATAAAGATAAGGACTTCCCAACACAAGCCCACAAATATCCAAAGGGACCACATCTACTTCTACCTCATCTACAAAGTTTGTAGTGATAGCAAATCTCAATTTACATTGTTTAGTTACTTGTAATTGTGCATATTGCAAACCCATCCAAGTGGATATGGCTTTGAATGAGGTGTTGTAGCCAAATTAAGTTTCTTTACAACTTCTTCAAATATTAAGTTGACTTGGGAACCCGTATCAAACAATGTATCAACCTTAGTGTGTTTTGTTACAACACGAATGTGAAACAATTCATTTCTTTGCTTATCAACCTTAGGAGAAGATTCTTTACTTGTACTTGCACTGGCATTAGAAAAACTTGCATTAGAAGAGAGAGATATACCTTTCCCTTTACCTTGGATTCCGGTAGCAACAATCTTTGTCTCATCTCCGGAGTCAACCAAGATCCTATTGAATCACTGCAGTAGTCTTTGCTTGCCTTTTATTACCTCCATATCTTTTCGGCCTCAACTCGGATGAAGCTTCCAACATCTTGAATCATCATGCCCCTCTTTCTTGCAATGGGAGCATGTGGGTTTCTCACCCTCTTTCTTAGCTATAGATGTCTTCTTCCCTTTGCCTTTATCTTTGTCTTTTTCTTTCCCTTTAGACTTACCCTCAAACTTAGATGGCTTCTTGGAAAAGTTATCACTAAAAGTGTTCTCACCCCTTGACTCTAAATGAGTAGCTTGAACAGACACCTTGTCTAGATTGTTGGGACTCAACATCAAAATAGTGTGCCTAAGGTAAGAATGCAAACCACCTATGTACTTAAGTAATGTGTCTTGAGTATACAAGGGAACATTTAAAGCAATAGCCCATTTTCAAAACTCATGAGTATAATCCTGGACAGACTGCCCCTTACCTTGAATAAAGGTTTGCCAATTCATGGTTAACTATTGCATGTAACCTAAAGGATAGAATTTTTTCCTAAGGGTAGCAACAAACTCCATCCAAGACATATTAACATGACCATGGCAAGCAATTTCTTCCCGAGTCTTACTCTCCCACTAGGTGAGAGCTATACCTCCCAACCGGAGAGTGGCTAATTGGATCCTAGAAGCATCTTCTACTAGGCCTTGAATCCTACAGTACACTTCTACTTGCTGGACCCAATCATCTAACTTCTTAGCATTTAACTCCCCACAGTATTTAGGTAACTCAAATTTTACATCTAGCTTAATAACAGGCTTAGATTTGCTCTTAAATGGATTTACATTAGAAGAAGGAGAAGGAGGAGGAGAAGGGGGAAGAGAAGAAGAGGGAGAAGATGGAGGAGGAGTTTCTGGAGCTTTCCCTTCTGTGTCTTTCTGATCTTCCTGCTTCTTGTGCATCGAAGAATCTCCCTTTTCGCGCTTCTTCTTTTCTGCATAAAGTTCATCCACCATCGCCTTCATGTCTAGAAATAGCTTCTGGAAATCCTTGTCACTGAGCTCTGAACTTTGACCACCTTCTTTTCCTTCCATTTGTGATGGTCGATTAGCTCTTCATCTTCTGATCTCAAGATTATATTCTTCAAGTTCTCCTTCGCCTCGTTGAAACCTGGATCTCGTTAGCATTCAATTTATGCAATACTAGCCACACACAAAGCTCTGATACCAACTTGATCTATTTAGGATCTAGGATAATTTCTTTTAGAATGCGTAACGTAAAAGATAACTTAATACAATGCTTAAATGAATAAATCAACATAACATGATTGCCAAGATAATGAACTGAAAAGAAAGAGAGAAGATAAGAGGAGAGCAAACGCAATTGATAACAGAGTTCGTCCCTAAGGACTACGTCTCCGGGCCCCTCTCCAACGGAGTGAATGATCCAATTATACTCCAAAAATAGTTACAATTGCTTCATGGACTATCTCCTTCAAGCATAGCAGCATAACGTTCCTCTGATGTGCAGAAATGTCTGCAAAATCTCCTGAGCATTCTCTCGTTCTCACCACCTAGACTTCCCAAAAATCCCATCTCTACCCCTCTTTTTATACACAAAATTTGCCTAAAAAGGCTTAACCACCAAAATTAATGCCTAACCTCTTTGAACAGCTCGTACACTGGCTATTTTGTTCTTTACAATCTTTTTGTTAAGAGGTTGAAGAGGGTTTTTGTTGGGTTATGGCTTAAAATGCCTTTTGGTTAAGGGTCGGCCAACAAAACATTAACAAAGGTAAATTAACTCCTATAATATTTCAAGAGCCGTTGGTGGTCTATCGGTGCATATTTATTTTATATGACCAAACTCCGATGGTTATAAACAACAAAACAAAGCAAGTCTATATATGTTATTGACTACTGTGTTTGGTGCAACGGCTAACGCCTTGGCCGTTTGGGCGGAGATTGCGGGTTCAAAACCCGTTAGATTTTTCATTTTTTTAACGAACAAACAACCCCGCGGATGGATAGAACAATGCAGAGCACCAAGAGAATGCCACGTGGCATCATTTAATTTGTCGACGATGCCAAGTCACTGGCCAACTAGATGCCAACTATCCGCCACACCTGAGTACGGAGTGCCATGTCAACAGTACAAACGGACACGTGTCAATATATGATTGATCCATACAAGTGAGTCACCTACCATGTGTCTTGCACCGGTTGGTCCATGTGGATTCCGTACAGTACAGACTTACACGTCAGCATGATGACATCATCATATGTACCCTCAAGTCAACCAAACTTTGACTACTTGTAACTCGAGCATATGATGTCGGATTTCGACAAAATGAACGCCGTTGGAATCGTCTTGACGAGCTCTTTGCGATGATGCTGATTCCGTCAATTTTTGAGATGATCATTTTTTTTGCCTTCTGGATGACCCCTGATGGTAGTTTGATTGGTCGTAACTTACACAAACAGACTCCTTTTTGCTCTATTCGAGTTGCGTTGGAATCAGGACACTGAGCTCTTTCTTATGGTGTTGAATTCTGGAGTATTGGAGACACTTCAAATTTGACTGAAAAGTGTCCCCCGGATCAACATGTTAGACAACAACCACATTATGCTCTCTTCAATTGAGATAAATCAAATGGCTTTATAAATAATACACACATCATTGTATATATTGAGACAAGTCGTAAGGCTTTATAACCTAAGCAATTAATCCTTAATAATGGTCACTTCATTCCATATTCTATACGATGGAGTTCTATGTATAGAGTTGAATGTCCCACAAAACATTTAAATACATTATAATATTGTCGATCAATATAAAAATGAATTTTAATCATAATTAAAAATTATATACAATCGACTATCAAATTAGGTTTTTAATCCAAAACTAATGGTCATTCACTCTTAGTGCACACAATAAGATTTGTAACCCCCAAAAAATAGTCATAAATAAGGGTAAGGTTGAGAGACCATAAAATAACACAGTAACCAAAAAGGTAAGGTAGAAAGGTTGTTTATCAACACTGTTATTACATGTCATGGATAAAAGGCTACTTGTACTAACATTGTTAACAAATGATAAGGCCAAAAGGATAAAAATATAACAGTATTATCAAATGATAAGGCCAAAGGGAAATTTATCAACACGGTATGTTGCAAAAATAGACAAAGCATAACGTTTGATCTACTACTTCTTACACAATAAATGATTAAATCTCTATGAAACCAATTTCAACAACAAGCATATTCAATGCACATAACATCAAAAAAGATTTTTATTGTCTAATTTTCATAATGAAATACTGATTTTTCATAAGTACAGTTGCATACCAAATCTACAATGTATTCCCATGTAGGATTATCCAAGCCCTCTAATCTACTTCCCTTGTCCTCTTTCGAGATTTTTCCTCCTTTTCTTTTCTTTATCTCTCATAAGAACCCCTATTCTTTCTCCCATGTTTTTTTTGTGTGTTCTCCAAAAGCCTCTCCATTATGTATTATCTATGGGAGTAGTAAAGGCTCCATTAACTTCACATTAAGTGAAGTTTTAGTGTTCGTGTTGCCTCCTTACTCTCTACTTCATGGCGTGAACAAAATAAGAATTGCCTTGTTAAATTCACTATACCTTTTATTAATCGGCACCTTTTTCAATGCCCACCAACTATATTTGAACAAATATGTACTTATATATACTCATTTAGTTTGAAACTTAAGATCATATATATATGTATACTCATTTAGTTGGCATTAGGAAAAATAGACATTCAAAATTCAATCAAGAAATATTCACTAACAGTGTGTAGGGACAACCATTTAAAGATTGAATAACTATTGTATGTGAAGGCAAAGAGATGCTTTGGGAAGATTTCTCCCCTCAATCCACAAAAAAATTGAAGATATTGGTGTAACCAAAGAACCTATTTAGGGAATCAACAAACCAAAACTACCCCTCACACTAGTACCTACTCTAGAATTAGGGGAGACTTTCATAAGGCATATTAACATTGTGGAAAAAATAAGCAATATAAAATATAGTAGAACATGTTACATTTGAGTTTCCAATAAATAAAAAATAAAGATCAATGGATCTCAAGAATATACCCCCTCGATCTTGCCAATTTTCTATGGATTGGTTAGTAAAGACCCAAACACATTCTCATTTGAATTCAATGTTTTGTGTATAAGTTATGATTACACAATAGATGCTCATAAACTGAAACTCTTTCTAGCCACATTGAAAGATGTTTCTTTGTGTTGGTTTATGGGATTGGGAAGAAATGTAGTACCCAATTGGGATACAATGAATGCCAAATTCTTGCACAAATACTAGGATTATTGTAGAGGAACAAACATGAAGAGAGATGACATCTTCAGGATGTCACAGAGGGAAAAACCACTTAAGGATTATGTAGAAATGTCTCAATTCTATTTGAACAAATCACATCAGAATAGACTCCCTCTTGAGTCATTAAAGCTAGTATTTTTGTAAAAAGTACATGAAGACTATGGATTCTTTAAACCTCATAGGGGCAAAGGATATCTCTCAATTTCATTTCAAGAGGAAATATTCCAAGTATGTAGGAATTATTCAAGATTATCCATGAAGAAGACTAGGGTTGATAGAACTTTCTCTTCCAATAAAACATCCACTGGAGTCTCTAGGGTGGAACTCAGTAGCCTTCTATCCAACATGAAGGAGGACATAATAAGCCACCTAGCTACTCAATTGGATAACTTGCACATTAAAAGAAATAAGAGGAAGTGAAGGTAGCTCTTACTAAATATTATCCACATTGCCACCAAAAGAGGGTAAACTGTAAATGCAAGAAGCTAACAAACATTTTTGAAGAGAAGTAAGAGAGGTCTGAATTTCAAGCCTTGGAGGATGAGGAAGGCCAAGTATTCTACATTTCTTAGTGTAAGCCATGGCGACAAAGGCAAGGTATGTCTCAATATCCCTTATCTTACAATATGTTCTTTCCTAGGAATAATACAAACTTCTCTCATTGGAACAACCAACCTTGGAATAATATGCAAAAATAATCATGGTTAGTGGTCCAATCCAATAATTAGGTTACATAACAAGGGATATGGCCACCACAACCTTACCAAGCCCTGAATTATAATTCTTAGTGGCCACCTTAGTAGAACCAATGGCCACCACAGTTTCATGGGAATCAACAATGGTAGAACAAAACTGTCAAGTACTTGCAACTATAATAATCTTTGCAGCCACAACAAACCACTATAATTCCGAACCCAACCATAAAAACTCCAATGCCACTTAGAGCGCCTTAATTTCAAACCCAACCTGCACTAATCCCTAACAACAAGCTTGCTCAATGGTCTTATACTAATGACACCATCCAATACCTAACCTATGGGGTTGAGGTGAGTGATGTCCACCTTTTTTCAAGAAGGATGCTTGTTGTGCCATCATATCCTCACATTATAGAGCTTACTAATGAGGAGCCTACAATGGAGAATATCAATAAGTAAATAAAGCATCCTGAACAAGGTAAGAAACAAAACATCACAAGTTTGGAACTACCATTTCCTGGGTGACTAACAACATAGAATCCCCATTCTTAACTTGAATCTAATCTATTGGGCCAACTTATAAATGTTTTCATAAATATACCTCTAATTCAAAAAATTAAAGAAGTACCTATATACACAAAATTTGTGAGAGAGTTGTGCCTTAAAAAGACAGGTAGAAAAAGGAAGGACCCCCAAACTATTCATGTCTTAGGACAACTTGCTAACATGATGTTAGGCAATATAGTTGTTCTAAATAATGCAAACCTTGGGAGCCCTGTTGTAGATTTAAAAATTGATGGCACACTTATCAGAAATGCATTGATTGACCTAGGGATAGCTATAAATGCTATGACAAGAGAAACCATGAAACATCTTCAATTGATGAATCTCTAACTCACACCAACTGTTTTGCAACTAGTAGATAGGTCAACTGTCAAAACAAAAGGTGTTATTGAGGATTTGGTTATCACACTAGACTCATGAGAATATCCTACAAATTTTATGGTTTTACAACCTAAAGTAAACTTTGCAAGTTACCCCTTAATCTTAAGAAGACCATGGTTAGCCACTGCAAATGTGTTAATTGGTTGTAGGTCTAGCAACATGATCATTTCCAATGGGAATATGACTAAAAATCTGGCCCTTTACCTGCCTGCACAACTACATGCAGACTTGGAGCAAACTGTATGGCCAACCTTCAAAGAAGACAACCAATACTCTTTACAAATACTCATGACCATAGAATGTAGTGTAATGATTTAGATTCAAGATAAAGATGAGGTCCTTGCCCAAATTATGCAAAACTCTTATGGTAAGGACCTATATCAACACCACTACCTTGCATTCTTGCACTGCCCTTTACATGATATCATACCTAAAAATGCCTCTAAGTCTACTTCTTAGCTTTTCCATACACTACTTCCCTATAGTTGCAATATCAATCTATCACGACTTGATGTTGCTTGTGTCATGAATTTTTCCTTAACCATGGAAATCACACTAGACAAAACACTAAATGTCAATAACCAATTGACATATACCTAGCAATCTTCATTACTGACAATGTTGCAAGCTTATACAACAAAATTCGCATGGGACTATCATGACATGAAGGGCATAAATCCTAGCCTATGCATGCATATAATTTATATTAATGAAGGCTACAAGCTAGTTAGGCAACCATAGAGGAGAATGAACCCAGTTGTGTGTGACATAGTCAAGACAAAATTACAAAAATTACTAGATGCAAGGTTTATTTATCCCATATTTGACAATTAATGGGCTCCCCATTGGTAATTGTGCCAAAGAAGGGAGGTAAATGGAGGGTATGTGTAGATTATAGGGAATTAAATGCAACAAGGATAGATCACTTTCCTCTTCCTTTTATTGAGCAATCTTAAGCATATTCTTAGATTTTGCACATGGTTCTATGGAGATTTACATGGATGGTTTCACCACTTATGGGAACTCTTATGATGAAGCATTGACTAATTTGGAGAAAGTCCTTTAAAGGTTTCAAGATCACAATCTTTCTTTAAGTCATGAAAAATGTTTCACAATGATGACTAAAGGAGTGGTCTTGGGGCACTTTGTGTCCAATAGAGGAATATAGGTCAACCCTAATAAGATAGAATTGAATTCCACTCTACCTATTCCTCAAAAGCAAAAGGATTTCAAAAGTTTTCTTGGCCATGCAGGGTACTATAGGAGGTTTATCAAGGATTTCAGTAAGATAGCAGCCTCACTATTTGTCCTTCTCTCTAAATAAATTGAATTTGATTGGAACCCTACCTTCCAAGAAGCAATTGAAGCCCTCAAAAAAGCCCTTATAAAGACCCTTGCCTTGAGAGGAACTAGCTGGACAATTTTGATCCACATATGTATAGATACTTTTGATTTTTCCATAGGTGTTGTTCTAGGGAAAAGGGAGGGGAATTTGGAATATGCAATCTACTATATAATCAATAAAAACCTTCTAAGTTATTGAGCATAACTATACAATTACTAAAAAAAAAATGTAAGCAGTGGTATATGCCATTAACAAGTTCAGACATTACATCACTAGATACAATATTTTTGTTCATACATACCACATAGCTATAAGATATTTGATGAACAAACTAGTGGTTGGAGGGAGGATTGTTAGATGATTATTCTTAATGTAGGAATTCAATATCACCATTGCGGATAAACCAAGGAAAGAAAATGTAGTAGTTGAATTTATTTCAAGGCAACAAATAAAATCAATAGAAGAAGTAGTGGATGACTCCTTTCCAGATGGACATTTGTTTTCTCTCTTTGTGCAGACACCTTGGTATGCAAATATAGCTAATTATTTGGTTGTAGGGAGGACACAACCACATCTCTCACCCATAGAAAGGTGCCATCTAGTGGCTAGTTATCTCTTAACATAATGAGAAGATGCATCAAGGAGGATGAAGTCTATGATATCCTTAAGGATTATAATGATGAGCCTTGTGGAGGTCACTTTGTAGCTAAAAGGACAACTCAAAATCTTAAACACTAGTTACTACTGGATTACACTTTGAAAAGGTATAGTTAAATATATAAGGAGGTGTGACAAATGCTAAAGGATGGGAAGACCTACTTGGAGTGATTTTTCCCCTCCAGCCACAATTGGTCATTACACCATTTGATAAGTGGGGATTAGATTTCATTGATCCAATGGATCCCACATCTAATAATAAAGAATATATTTTATTTTGCACAAACTATCTCACAAAGTGGGTGGAGGTGAAAACACTGCAATTTACAAGGGATGACAATTTTTCCAAATTCTTTTATGAAGAAATCTTCACTAGGTATGGTGTTCCTAGAAAAATAGTCACAAACCAGGGACCTCGATTTACTTTTGATTTTATTGACAAGTTAGCCAAGGAGTATGAGATTAGCTGTCGGGAATCCACCCCTACCATCCATATGCTAATGGACAAGTAAAATTTACAAATAATGAAATATAAGGTATTCTCACCAAAACAATTCAACTACATAGAAAAGACCAGGCAACGAGACTCCCTAAAGCAGTCTATGCGTACAAAAAAACTTGGAATGCCACAACAAGGTTCACACCATATGAATTAGTGTATGGGAAGAAAGTTATCCTTCTAATTGAGTTTGGACATAAAACACTTTGCTCAACAATAGAACTTGGAATGGAGCTATTTTAGAAGCACATAAGGAAAGACTACATAGTCTCAATGATTTAGATGAAATCAAGATGGAAGCCATTCACCAAATAGAAATTATGCAGAAACAAAGGATAAGATTCCATGACCAGTTCATTAAAACTAAGGAGTTCAATGCAAGTGACTAGGAATCGCCATATGATTCCAGGTATAAATACCACAAAGGAAAACTATAGACAAGGTGGCTTGGCCCATATATGAAATTAAGCATGTTTTTCAAAATGGAGTGGTTCGGTTAACTACCATAGATTCAATCATATTCTTAGTATTGGTCAATGGCCATAGACTTGAGCTTTATAAGAATCCACTGCAAAAGGAAGAATTTTTAGATAATCTATAGCAACAATTCAATTCAGAATTATATGCCAAACCTGTAGACATGGACAACATAACATGTGATACATTAGTAGAAGATCCAACCATCTCACCTATTGATGCTCATCAAGTATAAATTCTAACAGTAACATCTCACATGTATAGGTAACCATCTCCAACATTTATTTTTGGATGTGCACGATAGAGTTCACGAGACCTGTAGCAATAGCCCTGATGCACATCAATAACATGGGGCATATTGACCTGCTACCTATAGCACCTACCTACAGTTCACTTCACCCACAACTACAACTTTTTGTTGCATATCACTTATGTCATTCAGACATGAAACAACTACTCTTCACTTCGTGTATCATGCAACATCACGTCCCATCATTCATAACTTTGTACTTTTCACAACTTTCCTTTCCCACATTCACAATTCTCGACCACATGCAAGCATCACACAAAAATCCTTTACCGACACATCTATTTACAACACTTCAAATTAAATTCCCATCATTTCAAATCCTTTTCTCGTAGTTCCATGTCAATGCTTAGTTCCACTCAAATATGCCACCTTTCTATCACTATAACATAATAGGTATTTTTATTTTTTTTAATAAAAGGAGGGTAAAAACTTTATTGAATCAACACAGCAATACAAAGTCAAAAGAAAGAGGCCACAAGGGGCCAAAAAAAACAAGAACTAATTCACACCCAAGAAGCATCGCATATCCTCAGCAACCCAGTCCTCAAGAATAGGAGCCATATCTTCAGGAAGATTGTCCCAATCATCCACACACCAAGAATTAGTCTTTTCCGACGCCCATTTTTCCAGCCCATCAGCCACCCTATTCCATTTTTGTGGAATATGGTGGAAAATGATGGACTCCAAATTACCACTCAGAGAGAATTTGTTTAACAACCACAACCAACTGCCAATTCACATCCTCTAAATTTTGGTTAATCAACATATCAATAACCACCTGGGAATTAGCCTCACAAATAATCCACTGCCATCCAAGAGCCACCACATGCTCCAGCACCAAGAGAATAGCACTTGCCTCCATAAGATTATTAGTTTGCAGACCACGATACATGGAAAAGAAGAAAATCACCACCCCAAGGCTATCTCTACCAATACCACCAACACCAGCATGCCCAGGATTACCCCTAGACGACCCATCAGTATTAATTTTTAGCTCCCCAAGAGCAGGTGGGCACCAAAAGCCCTCGCGAGTGACTCTTTCACGCCCACGTCTATGATGCACTTTGCACAAAAGACCCCTGACCCCAGTGTCAAGGCCAAGGGCATTTACAATGCCCAAGTCTCCAGGATCAAATGGCACCAAAAAATCACACTTCGCAGTCAAAGTCTCCTACAGAGCACCAAGAATTCATCGCCAAAGTTGCCCCATAAACTTTTTTGTACCAAGAAAAATTCTTCTGTTACGCTCCAACTAGATTTTCCAAACAATCAAGCTAGGACCAATGCTCCAAGCAACTTTAAGAAAAGGGGTTGTGGCAGGAGACAAACCCTGTCTTTTCCAAAAATCCTCCAAAGAAGAGACATGGCAACACAGTAAGCTCCAAAGATTCCACCAATGATGCCAAATAGTCCTAGCTAAAGAACACTAGAAAAAGAGATGTGATATGCATTCCTCATGTTGACCGCACAAAATGCACATGGAGGGGCCCTGAAACCCCCTTTTGCATAGGTTGTCCCAAGTAAGACATTTACCATGAACCACAAGCCAAGAGAAAAAATTACTCTTAGGCCAAGCAAATTTATTCCAAGCCTGCTTCCACCAAGAAACCTGGGAGCTTCCGAAACTCTATTTATCCAACACCTGATAGCCAGAGGCAACCGAAATTTTTCCTTTCAAGTCAGGACCCCAAGCAAGAACATCAACCCCATGAAGAGAATTACAGGCACGGCCCGATAAGATCTTAGCAAGCTCTCGACGATCCTCCACCGTACCACCAAGCGGCCAAACCAAGGGGTCCTTCCACCTGGCCACAGAAATCTGACCCAAAGAATGTTGAAATTTGAAATCTGCCACATGACTCCAATCCGCCTCCACGAAAGACTGGCACATAGCATGGAGGTGGGGATGAGAGGACACAATGGGTGGGTGTCCATCCCAAGAGTCATGCCAAAAGAGAGCCTCGCGACCCCCATTACAAATCCAAAAAAGACCCTATTTAACGAGCTTGGCTCCACGTTTAAGGGTTCCGCAGATCACTGAGCCTTTCCCCTCCATATTGAATCTTGCAACCTCACTACAGTCCACCACCCCCAAATATTTGGAGGTCAAAATTTTAGCCTAGCACATGTGTTGTTGAGAGCACCAGCGCCAATACAACTTAGCAACCAAGGCTTGCCCATTGAAACCAGTTCACCGAAGACCAAGACCCCCCTCCTGTTTTGGCCTACAAACAACATCCCACTTCACCAAACTCCATTTTCTATGAAGAAGATTACTAGCCCACAGAAACTGACGAGACAATTTCTCGAAGTCTTTAATAAAACTTGAAGGGGCAGAGAGAACAAAGCACTTATAAACAGGAAGAGCTTGGACCACAGACTTTAGAAGAGTCACTCTACCAGTAGAAGAAAGCCACCTGCAAGTCCAATGATTGACTAATCTTCTGAACTTATCAAGAGTCTCCAGCCAAAACTTTTTGGGGAGAGAATGAACTGCAAGAGGGATTCCAAGGTAGGAAAAAGGAAGCAAGCCAATCTAGAACCGAAGGATACCAACAATTCTCCTTTGAATACCCTTAGGAGTGTGGAAGAAGTAAATGAAGGACTTGCCCTCATTTATGCGTTTCCCAGAAGCCACCAAGTAACAGTCCAACAGACGGTGCCAATTGAGAGCCTCCTCAACCATAGCCCTGCCCAACAAGGCAGTATCGTCAACAAACTGCAAATGAGACTAAGGGGGAATATCTTCTCCCCAATTCCATCCCTGGAGCAAGCTGCTAGCAACCCGAGCACGGATGAGTCTGCCCAGGCCCTCCGCAAGAAGGATGAATAAGTAAGGGGACAGGGGATCTCCCTGCCTGAGGCCTCTAGAAGCACCAAACAAGCAAGTGGGTTCACCATTGACCAGCACCGAAAAGGAAGAGGAAGTGACATAGCTTCTAACCCAATCAATCCAACCTTCCGCAAAGTCGAAAGCTCTAAGAACCTTAAACAAAAAGCTCCATTTAACACGATCATAAGCTTTGGCCATGTCCAACTTGATAAACATAGATTTCTCCTTTGAGGATTCCATAGAGTGTATGGCCTTAGTCGCAATAACCACCCCATCCATGATCTGTCTGCCAGTAACAAAACCCCCCTGTTCCTCAGAGATTAAATCCTCAAGCCAAGGTTTCATCCTTTCCGCATTCAACTTAGTAATAATTTTATACAACACATTACATAGTGCAATAGGCCTAAACCGATCCAAAGAGTTAGCTCCCTCCACCTTAGGAATAAGAGCTAAAAAAGTAGCATTCAGGGATTTTAGCATTTGCTTATGCATAAAGGATTCCTGAACAACCTCCAAAAGATCCAATTTAATCACTTCCTAGAATTCCTAAAAATATTCAACTGGGAACCCATCAGGTCCAGGTGCTTTACCTTTCTTCATCTAAAACACAACATTCTCAAGCTCGGACAAGGTAATGGGAGCAAGCAAAGAATCATTCATTTCATTAGTCACCAACTTTGGGATACAATCTAAAATCCTTGCTTCATCCTCCTCTGTAGGAGGAGAGTCCTCAGTGAAGAGAGTAGAGAAATACCTAATGCATTCAGCAGAAATAGAAGCAGAAGAGGACAAAGTTTCCCCATCGGGTAGAAAAATAGAAGAAAGAGCATTACCTTGTCTCCGATCCTTGATAAAGTTATGGAAAAAGGAGGTGTTTCGATCACCAGCCTGAAACCATTCAATATGAGACTTATGTTTCCAAAAGATCTCTTCTCTTAACTCCCATTCCTCGAGCTTTTTTAGAGCAACAGTCTCTAACAAACTCAGCTCCTCTGAGAGGCCTTGATCGTGGATCTGCCTGGTGATTAGATCCAGATTATCTTGAGCCATCTATTTTTCCTGAAATAAATTACCAAAATGTTGCCTATTCCATCTTTTCAAACTTTATTTGACATACTGTAGCCTCTTTAAGAAAGAGTACATAATAGTGCCATAAGCTAGCTTCCCCCGATCCCACCAACCAAGGAGCAAATCATGAAGAGATTCATCCCTAAGCCACATGAGTTGGAATTTAAAGGATGGTTGAGCACTATGTTGAGGCACATCAGCCACCAACTTAGTAGGTCAATGGTCAGAACCACGACTATCCATAATTTCAAAGCTTATCAACCACCTGTCCCCCAACCAAAAGCTAGACACCATAAATCTATCAAGTCTTTCAGAAATAGAAGCATCACCAGTTCTCCTGTTATTCCAAGTAAAAAGACCAGTGGCCGGCTTAATATCAACAAGATTCAAAGTAGAGACATTATCCTGGAGCAGCAACGCAAAAGCCTCCAACCTTGCAATACCACCCTTCTTCTCAGCAAGCTCCATGATAGCATTAAAATCACCTCCAATAATCCAAGGATGGTAAGGAAAAAGGCTGCGAACTAAATGAATGTTGGACCACAAGAGTTGTTTCCCTTGCAACTCCACAGGCGCATACACATTGGAGAAGAGAGCAATTTCCCCAGACATAAAACAAGAGGCCACCATGGAAAGGGAAGACTTGAAAGACACCCACCAAAGGGGGCAGATCTTCCGCGGGTTCCATAGACATGCCACCTCACCGGAAGACCCCTGAGCACCAATGCATTGACAATCACCATTCCTCCATAGCTTTGGAACTAAATCCATCATACCCTCCACAAAGAGCTTAGTCTCCTATAGAAAAACAACATCAAGCGCATGACTCCGAATCAAATCTCGAACAACTTTTTGTCTAGGGCCACTATTCAAGCCCCTTACATTCCAAGAGAGAACTATCATTTCGAGGGACATAAAAAATGCAAATCCAGAGTCTTGACTGACCTTGACTCCACCAAAGTTTCCCCTATCATCCTAATCTTCTCCTTGTCCTTCTTCCTTCGCAGCTTAGTGCTTTTCTCTGGCCCCCCTTCTTGAGGGTTTTTTGCAAAACACCCAACTGAGAGGATGGCTTGAAAATCTTCTTACCCACCTCCGAACCAACTTTCTACAAGAGGGGATCCTTGTCTCCACTATCTTTCGCTACCTCAGCACTACCACCCAACCCATCTTGCACCTCCAACTGTCGATCTGCCCCTAAATCCAAGGCCCCCTCAATAGGCAGAGACAAAGGAACCTCAAAATTGAGTAATGGATGACTAGGAAAAAACCCGACCTCATCAAAGCATGGAACTCCCACCACCCCCACCTATTGGGGGGCAAGCGAAGCCGCAATTGAAGAGTCATGTAGATCCATATCCAAAGTCCCATGATCTAGATCCAAAAAACTTGGATTCACCTCCTGTTGACTAAGATCCTCCAGCACCTCAAACCTGTTGAAAGTGTCCTCCTCCTGCCTATCCTTCAAAGTCCTTTTATGACCTTTATTTCTATTTTTACCTTGAACTGGAATAAAACCATCTTCCCTATCATCAAAACCCTGTGAGGGATCCTTGCCCTTGTCCACCCTGGGTGGATTCGCCGAAGGCTGAGAAGATTGAGCCTCCAAAGGCTTGGCCTTTGGACATCTGCACAGGAGGTGACCATACTCGTGACAAAAATGACAATGGAAAGGAAGCATTTCATAATCAAGCTGTTGCACCCATGAGTAATCTCCTGCACTCACCTCTAACGAATCTGGCAATGGTTTACTTAAATCAATTTCCACACAGAACCGAGCAAAAGTCATTACCTTTTTGAATTGTGTTTGTTGTGACGAACCCATAGGTTTCCCCAGTTTCGAGGCTAATAGATACAACACATCCTCCTGCCAGCATTCCATCAGGAGCCTTGGGAGACGAACCCAATTTGGAAGTTCCTCCACCGGGTTGAAGCCTGCGTGCCACAGCTTAATGAACAAGCCCACCTGGTTGTAAAAGTATGGTCCACCTTCAAAAACCCTATTCCGATCCGCCAAACAATCAAATGAAACCATGAAATAGTTATTTTCCAAGAGGTGTATCTCCATCTCTCCTTCAAGCATCCACATCCTATGAGCCCACATCTCCAAGAAATGCAAAGAAATTTTCAAACCTAAGAATTTGCAGTAAAGAGAATGCCTAGAATAATAATCAACGTCTTCAGCCATCATCTCCATTGGAATGACTACACTCAACCTCTCTTTACATCGTTCGAGGCACCCATTAATCTTTGGGATTCTAGGCCCTCCTGTCGGACCTGTCATAACTTTTTCAAGTTCCACCGAAAAAAGAGTATTCTCAAAAACCTTCGAGTTCTGAAGAGTTGGTTTGGAGCCAAATGCTGATTGAAAATCCATTTTGGGGTCAACCCCAGAAGATTCTCCGTGCAACATAGAGGACAAAAATACCCTACTCCGACATGCAAACTCACAAAAACCCCAAGAACACGAAGGAAATCAAGGGGAAGACACCCCTCACAAAACCACCCCACCACAGAGGAAGGCACACACCAAATTTCTGCCGAGGCACCAATACCAGAACACACACCCCGCTCCACACCCCACACCAAAAACTCCACCCACGGCCAGGTAGAGTGAACCAAACAATACTCACCCCCTTATCAAAACCCTTCACATTGTATCCACGTTTAAACCCAGGCCGCATCCACCACACAAGCGAAGGAATGGAGCAACGACCACGCGCAGACAAGAAACCCTGCCACCAAATGCCACCAAAAAAAACACATACAAAAACGAACAAGAAGCCCGCCCCACCCTACACACAACCAAATGCCCCCCCTCAGCCATGCACAGATAGGAAAAAGTAGAAGACGAGCTAGGGCACGGATGCCCTAGCTCGGCACAGGAAGACCAGAGCCGCCGACGCCATCCTCAATTGTATCTTCTTGGAACCTATCATAATATTCTAGGTATTTTTATTGTTATTAACTATAATTGAGATTAAATCGTACTAATTTTCATCCAACTTCAAAATAATGCACACATTTAAATTTAATGAATCAATTATCTCAAATTATTTGTAATTTATCCTTCATGTCCTTTTCGTACCTACTATTTGAGGATGAATAGAAAAACTAAGTAGGGGGGAGAAAAAGGTTTGATTGTCATCCCAATTCCATTCATTAGCCATAAATAATCTGCCATAAGAAGTTGTAGAGAATAAGAGAAACATAGACAATGTAACATCCAAAGAGGCTAGCATTCAAAGAAACAACAAGCAATAGCATAAGTTGTAAAGACTGGAACAATGGGAAGTGACATTATCAAAAGAGGACCAACAACATACAATTTAATATTAGAAGCTCAACAATGTCTTCCAATTTTTCAACAAGCTAGGTGGTTGGAATACTTTCTCTTTTTAATCGAATTTAATGAAGTTACGAATCAAAAAATTTCAAGCACTTTGAAAAATGATGAAGCTATGGTTAGAGGGATAACAATAGACATTTTAGAGGTATCAATAGTAGAGGTTTCAGGGTTTCCAAGAACAAGAGAAGAATTCATAGGCAAAGCAGATGGAATTATAACAAGGAATGATTTTACAATGCTAGGAAAGAATTTAGACTCTTTAGTTCAAAGTACAAAAATACTTTCCTTACCTTGGTTGTGGGCTTATGTTGCTTCTTACATAGTCAATTATTTAACCTACAATGAAAGACAATCCATCTTGTATACTATGCATTTTAAACTCTTTAGTCACCTAAGCCATAAGAGGCTAGTGAATGTCCCTAAATTTTTATATAACCTATTGAAGAGAATGTTTGTTGAGTATAAGAGGAAAAGAAACCAATCTGCATTATCACATTTTTGCTTAGTCGCCCTATTAATTAAGAGAAGTCTCAAAACCTAATTTCCCAATGTATCTTGGGAAGACTTTTTGGCCTACAATAATATCAATGATGTTCTCATGAGGTCAGAGGTAGAGGAAATGAATGGGCCTTATACAACTATACAAGAAGGAAATGTGCCCTCTATTTCACCTATCACATCACTTACTCATAGCATCAGGGAGCATGCAGAGCCAAAAGTGTAGGAAACATAACCTGCAGCTTCTGGGGAACAACTCATAGCAGAGAGGAACTAGACACCCTTGCCTATACCAAGAGCCCTTCCAAGTTGAAGAAAAGGAAAAGTGCAACCTCTACTTATGCAGCCAAAAAGAAGTAGAAGAGTCCAACCCAACTAAGAAGGTGGTCACACCATCTCAAGAGGAAGAGCACTATAAAGGGTAAGGCTAAAAATAAAAAGGAAATAATTGTTGTGGTTGAATTTGAGACAAAATCCAAAGAGGGGAAGATTCCCAACAATGATGAGCAACCCAAAACATTGCAACCCCTATATCTAACCAACAATTCAAACTCCAAGTCTAAATATTTCTTACACCCAGGAAAAAGGAAATACCTTAATACAACCTAGTCTCAAAAGAAGGGTTTGTTTCATCTGATGAGGTTGAAGATGGTATTTTTTTAGAAAAAGAGGAAGAATTGGTTTTAAATGGAAGGAATGGGAGAAAGGAACTACATGAAGCCTTGCAAAGAATAAAAGAGTTAGAGAAATAAATCAAAGGATACTAGTAGAGGGAGGAAGGATTGGATTAAAAAAATGGGAATTAGAGAAAATGTTGTATGCTTTTGAGCAGCAAGGTTCAAGATTGGAAAAATTGGCACAATTGGCCATTCTTGATATCAAAAAAGGAGATCCACATCTTGTAAACCAATATACACCCCTGAGAATGACAAAGACCCCTACTATGGTAACACTTGGAATAGAACTATGGAATAGAGTGAGAGAATTTTCTCAAAAACAAAAGGAATGGGAGAAAGAAAAACTAGAATTAATATCAACATATATAAGAACTATTGAAAGAAAAGATGTAGAAATTAAGAAATTAAAAGTTAGAATGGAGGAGTTGGCTGATAAAACAATACAAATTTTACATTATAGACCACCTACTAGGGCCTACACTTTGTATCTACAGGAAAATTTCCCAACTTTTAGTTCAATCAATTGATTAGTGATCTCCCAGTTTCTTTGTCTTTACCTAACTTGTTTTTAGAGACATATCAAAAATCTACCCCAGATATGCAAGATCAATTATGTGAATTCTACTTGCATAATCTTGTTATCCCTCATGATTCTTCTTGGAACCAAATCATGTTTGCGGGGGATGTTTAATCAAAGGAAATGGCCTCATTTATGATAAATGAGCATCAAAGAGGACAACTTTTGAGGAACTATCAAGAAAAGGGAGAAATCATTTCCCTTTCTACTTAGAGCAAAAGTTGAAGATCCTCATAATATAGCAAAAGAGTAGATTGACTTGGTAGAAAGGAGGTGGGTGAGAGAAAATATTTTGGATTGCAGAGAGAAGGATTACAAAAGATTTGAGGAATTAACAATAGGGAATGGGAAAGAAGCACTTAATTTATCTCAATACTGGTGGAGAGAATTAACTCTAGAACTAAAAAGAAAGTAGCCCCACTCAATCTTTAATTACGTAGCAGTAGTAAAAAAGTCCTTAAATACATTTCAGCCTTCCTTGAAAATGAAATCACCTAGTTTCCCTTAACATTTCATCCTCTCCTTCTCTTATTCCTAATCCCACATTGGATAGGAAGGAGATAGGAGATAGATGCAGTAGAGAAAGCCAGATGGGAGAAGATAACAGAGCATAAAGGGTTCTACCTAAAGTAGGGTGAAGGGATCACCAATATAGTGGAATACAAAGAGGTTGCAATGCAATATAATTAGAGACCATGAGTTGCTCAAGGACAAGAAAAAAGTTAGGTTGGTGGGACGATGAGCCATAAGAATACCCAATTTCCTTGTTGTAGTTTCATATTTTTATCTTATTTCTACTAAAATTCAAAAGACATTATCAAACCTTTTTCATACACTTTAAGTATTTCAAATCATTTGAAGATGATATATATTATATTAATGAATGTGTGTTTGAACTTTGAATGTCTACGAGTTTAGTATAATTTCATGGTTAATCATAGTTGCTAACAATGAAAAATACCTTAAAGAAATAAGACTAACCCCTGCAATGAAGAACCTATCAACCCGCAACAAAGGATTCTCAACCTGCAATAGAAGGATGACAGTTCAATGCCTCTAGAGGAGTTGATCTACTACAACACAACTTATTTCCATAATGAGATGTAGACAATGATTTGAAGACATGATCATGGATGGACAAGTTTCACTCCATGTCTTCAATAAATTATGGAAGACCCAAGTTTGTTCCAATAAGGAATAGCAATTATAACAGGGGTTGCCCTATTATGGCACATTTCTAATTTATAATGGTTATATTAAATAGTGTAGATTCCTTATTCAATTTCTACACTCTTGCTCTCACTAGTTATTATTTTATGTTAAAGGACATGGTCCTCTTTCTATTTTCATGGGAGAGTTGACATTTTCTTTTAGTTTTTTTATATTTTTCAAATAAGTGGACTCTCATAGACCCTATATAGGAGGGTACTCTAATGAGAATTCCAACAACTAGATCTTTGCATGAATTAGATTGAATTGGAGATTTTATTACATTATGTTCAATAACCATATTTATGATTGGAATATAATAGAGAATATAATTTGGTAGCATGTTTTCTTGAGTTAAATAATTAAAGAAGATACTGTGGATCCAACAACTCAAGCAAGGGCCACTTGAGGTACTACAAATCCATGTTAGTGTAGATAATTAATTAGATTATACATTGAAATTTATAGTTTATAATTTCTAGCTTACATTAGATTGAATGTTACATTTTTTTTTAGACTTCTAAATGAATAGTTGAATCAAGGCATGCTACAACATAAACAATTATCAGTTGTTGTCATAGATGATAAGTACTTGTAGCAGTTAATAGTTATTATTATTTTCTTATCTTATTCTTTAGGTAGGAGTTATTTCTAGTTAAATTCTTTTGATGATTTTATCTATATTCAATCACCTATACTTAGTCAATATAGGAAGTATAGGATTATTGAATGCATATATGGTGCCAACATCATCTAAAGTCTGACTCCTTGGTTGACAATTTAATGAAACCCTCTCTTGAATGATGAACTACTTAATTTAGGGATCTATAGGTTTGTTAAGCCATATGTATGATCATTTACATTAGTTAATTACACATTAGGGGAAGCTCTACATTGTTCTATGGAAGCTTTAACTCATTGGCCACTTCATTGATCTACTTCACAGTTCTATATGGTCTATAGTACTTGGGTTCAAGATTTTCAACCCCACTCTCCTTAATAGTAGTCCAATTTTTATGGATGCAATATGAAGAAAACCAAGTCTCTGACCTCAAATAACCTCTTTTTTCTTTTTTGGTTCGCATAAATCTTTTTTTTTATTCTACGTCTATTGAAATTTATTATTTAGTTCACTCAATATCTCTTGAGTGTGCATCAAGTCACTTATTGTTGGGACTCTATTATCTAAAACCAATAGATCAACGAAAGATAGTGCATCATAACCATATAGAGCCTTATAAGTTTTCATCCCAATGAACATGTGGTGTGAATTATTCTAGCAATATTCACCCTTGTAAAACCATTTGATCCATGTTGTCTACTAGTATAATACATAGTTTCTTAAGTACCATTCAATTCACTTATTCACTATCTCTATTTGTCCATCATTTTGGGGATTGTATTTGGTACTTGGTATGAGTTTTGTACTTGTCAAGTAAAATAATTCTTGCCAAAATAACTCAAGAATATGTTATCCATGCCACTGACAATGTTATTGGGCAAGCCATGTAATATGAATATCTCCTTGAAGAATATGTTTGCCTCTTGAGGCGCCTTGAAATTTGAAGAAATAGCAATAAAATGTACATACTTTGTTAGTCTATGAGAAATTTGAAGAGGATATTTTTTAGAAAAAGAGGAAGAATTGGTTTTAAAAGGAAGGAATGAGAGAAAGGAACTACAAGAAGTCTTGAAAAGAATAAAAGAGTTAGAAAAACAAGTCAAAGGATACCAGTAGAGGGAGGAAGGATTGGATAACAAAATTTGAGAATTGGAGAAAAGGTTACATACTTTTGAGCAGCAAGGTTGAAGATTGTCAAAATTGGCACAATTGGCCATTCTTGAGATCAACAAAGGAGATCCACATCTTGTAAACCAATATACACCCCTGAGAATTCCAAAGATCCCCACTATGGTAACACTTGGAATAGAACTATGGAATAGAGTGAGAGAATTTTCTCAAAAACAAAAGGAATGGGAGAAAGAAAAACCATAATTAATATCAACACATACAAGAACTACTGAAAGAAAAGATGTAGAAATTAAGAAATTAAAAGTTAGAATGGAGGAGTTGGATGACAAAACAATACAAATTTTACATTATAGACTACCTACTAGGGCATACACTTTGTATCTACAAAATTTTTTCCCAACTTTTAGTTCAATCAATTGATCAGTGATCTCCCAGTTTCCTTGTCTTTACCTAACCTATTTTTAGAGACATATCAATGATCTACCCCAGATATGAAAGATCAGTTATGTGAATTCTACCTGCATAATCTTGTTACCCCTCATGATTCTTCTTGGAACCCAATCATTTTTGTGGGGGATGTTTAATTAAAGGCAATGGCCTCATTTATGATAAATGAGCATCAAAGAGGACAACTTTTGAGGAACTATCAAGAAAAGGGAGAAATCATTTCCCTTTCTACTTAGAGAAAAAGTTGAAGATCCTTAGAATATAGTAGAAGAGTGGATTGACTTGGTAGAAAGGAGGTGGGTGAGAGAAAATATTTTGGATTGCAGAGAGAAGGATTACAAAATATTTGAGGAATTAAAAATAGGGATTGGGAAAGAAGAATTTAATTTATCTCAATACCGGTGGAGAAAATTAACTCCAGAACTTAAAAGAAAGGATCCCCACTCAATCTTTAATTACGTAGCAGTAGTAAAAAAATCCATAAATATATTTCAACCTCCCTTGAAAATGAAATCATTTGGTTTCCCTTCACATTTCATCCTCCTCTTCTCTTATTCCTAATCCCACATTGGACAGGAAGGAGATAGGAGATAAATGCGGTAGAGAAAGCCAAATGGGAGAAGATAACAAAGTAGAAAGGGTTATACTTAAAGTAGGGTGAAGGGGTCACCAATATAGTGAAATATAAAGAGGTTTCAATGCAATATAATTAGAGACCATGAGTTGCTTGAGGACAAGCATAAATTTAAGTTGGGGGGATGATGAGCTATAAGAATACCCAATTTCCTTGTTGTAGTTTTATATTTTTATCTTATTTTTGCTAAACTTCAAAAGACATTATCAAACCTTTTTCATACACTTTAAGTATTTCAAATCATTTGAAGATGATATATATTATATTAATGAATGTGTGTGTGAACTTTGAATTTCTACGAGTTTAATAGAATTTCATGGTTAATCATAGTTGCTAACAATGAAAAATGCCTGAAAGAAATAAGACTAACCCCTGCAATGAAGAACCTATCAACCCGCAACAAAGGATTCTCAACCTGCAATAGAAGGATGGTATTTCAATACAACCAAAGGAGTTAATCTGCTACTACACAAACTTATTTCCATAATATGTAGACGATGATTTGAGGACATGATCATGGAAGGACAATTTTCACTCCATCTCTTCAATAAATTATGGACAAAGAAGGAGTATGTTCCAATAAGGAATAGTAATTATAATGGGGGTTGCCCTATTAGGGCATATTTCTAATTTATAATGGTTATCTTAAATACTGTAGATTCCTTATTTGACTTCTACACTCTTTCTCTCACAAGTTTTTATTTTATGTTAAAGGACATGATCCTCTTTCTATTTTCATAGGAAAGTTGACATTTTCTTTTAGTTTGTTTATATTTTTCAAATAAGTGGACTTTCATAGACCCTATATAGGAGGGTACTCTAATGAGAATTCCAATAGCTAGATCTTTGCATGAATTAGATTCAATTGGAGATTTTATTACATTTTGTTCAATAATTATGTTTATGATTGGAATATAATAGAGAAGAGGTAGCATGTTTTCTTGAGTTAAATAATTAAAGAAGATATTGTGGATGCAACAGCTCAAGCAAGGGCCACTTGAGGTACTGTAGAGCCATGTTAGCATAGATAATTAATTAGACTATACATTGTAATTTATAGTTTATAGTTTCTAGCTTTGATAAGATTGAATGCTACATTTGTTTTAGAATTCTGAATGATTAGTTGAATTAGGGCATATTGCAACGTAAACAATTATCAACTACAGTCATAAAAGATAAGTACTTGTAGTAGTTAACAGTTATTATTATTTGCTTATATTATTCTTTAGGTAGGAGTTATTTCGAGTTAAATGCTTTTGATGATTTTATCCATGTTCAATCACCTATACTTAGTCAATATAGGAAGTATAGGATTATTGAATGCATATATGGTGCCAACATCATCTAAAGTATATGACTCTGTGGTTGACAATCTAATGAATCCCTCTCTTGAATGATGAACTACTTAATTTAGGAATCTATGATAATTTACATTAGTTAATTAGACATTAGGGGAAGCTCTACATTGTTCTATAGAAGCTTTAACTCATAGGCCACTTCACTGATCTACTTCACAGTTCTATATGGTCTATAGTACTTGGGTTCAAGGTTTTCAACCCCACTCTTCTTAATAGTAGTCCATTTATATGGATGTAATATGAAGAAAACCAAGTATCCCACCTCAAATAACCTCTTTGTTCTTTTTTGTTCTACATAAATCTTTTTTTTATTCTAGGTCTATTGCAATTTATTGTTTAGTTCCCTCAATATCTCTTGAGTGCGCTCCATCAAGTCACTTATTGTTGGGACTCTACTAGATAAAAGCAATAGATCAACGAAATATATTGCATCATAACCATATAGAGCCCTATAAGTTTTCATCCCAATGAACATGTGGTGTGAATTATTGTAGCAATATTCACCCATGTACAACCACTTGATCCATGTTGTCTACTAGTATAAGACATAGTTTCTTAAGTACCATTCAATCCACTTATTCACTATCTCTATTTGTCCATCATTTTGGGGATTGTAGTTGGTACTTGGTGTTAGTTTTGTACTTGTCAAGTAAAATAATTCTTGCCAAAATAACTCAAGAATATGTTATCCATGTCACTAACAACGTTATTGGGCAAGCCATGTAATATGAATATCTCCTTGAAGAATATGTTTGCCTCTTGATTTGCCTTGAAATTTGAAGCAATAGTAATAAAATGTGCATACTTCATCAGTCTATCAACCACAACATAAATACAGTCTCTATATTGTACCTTGGGTAAACCTATGATGAATTCCATGGATAAGCTCTCTCATTTTTGTTCAAGAACTGGTAGTGGTTGAATCAAGCTTGCTGAAAAAATTGTTCTTATTTATTCTACTGGAAATTCATGCACTTTTTAATATTCTTATGGAAAGCCTCCTTTAAGCCCTTCCATACAAACCTCTCACAAATCTTCCTATATGTCTTATAGTAACCTTGATGTCTTATTGTTGGGGTATCATGAAATACTTTAAAAATATTTTCCTTGATCTTAGACTTAGGTACCAAAAAATTATATTGTTTTCATAGAGGATCAACTCTTCCATCACAACATACATGTCATATTTCATAACCTCATCAAGGATTCTAGTAGCAAATTTATTCTTATCATACTCAACAATAATGGAAACCTTCCAATTAGTAGAAAGAGCATATAATGAGCATAGAGTAGGTCTCCTAGAAAGTTCATTAGCTACCACATTCCTCTTGCCCTTCATGTAATCTAATTCAAAATCATAGGCCTGCAACTTGCTTATCCTTTTTGTTGGAGATCATTCAATTTTTTTTATCCAAGAACTTCAAACTATTATGATCAATCTTCACAACAAATTTTCCACAAACTAAGTACTGCCTAAACCTCTCTAGTTCATGCATAATTTCCAACACCCCCTTATCATAAATGAAATACCTCTTCTCTATATTGCTTACTTTTCTAATCTCAAATGCAAGGGATGGCCTTTCTAGGTTAGGGTAGCTCTAATACCTCTCCAAATGCATCATATTCAATGATAAAGGGAAATGAAAAATCAAGAATAACAAGTACACAACATGAGCTCATTACTTCTTTCAACTTATAAAAAAATGTGCATTTTCAGACCACTCAAACTCTCCCTTCTTTTTTAGATTAGTCAAATGAACAACCAATTGAGAAAATCCTTTCACAAACTTCATATAGTGGCAACATAATCCCATAAATCCTTTCAACTATATCAAATTAGTGGGAGGAAGCCAATATAGAATTGCTTGGATCTTTTGCTAATCCACTTGAACACCGTTGGAACTTATGACATGTCTTAGATGAAAAATATCTTCCAAACCAAACTCACATTTGGACAAATTATCAAAGAAAGAGTGTTACTCCAAAATACCCAAAATTGTATCTAGGTGTTCCAAATTCTCCTCCCAAGTGTTACTATATATCAAGATATCATCAAAGAACACCAATATAAGTTTTTTGAGTTGTTTACTAAATACTTGGTTCATGTATGATTGAAAATTGGCTAGAGCATTAGTAAGACCAAAAGGCATTGAACAAAAACTCAAAATGTCTATAATGACACCAAAAGGCTATCTTCTCAATATCTTTTCCCCTCATGTGGATTTGATGGTATCTTGATCTTAGATCAATCTTGGAGAAGTACATAGGTCTATGCAATTCATCTATGAGATCGTCTATTATTGGAATAGGATATCTATTATTTATGTTCTTCTTGTTCAAGGCCCTCTAGTCAATACACATTCTCATAGTATCATCTCCCTTATTCACAAGAACTACTAAAAGATGCAACTAGAATAGAGTTAGGTATTATGAATATCATGTCAAGAAGTTCTTTGGTAGCCTTCTCTATCTCCTCTTTATACCCTCTTGGATGACAATATAGTGTAGTGATAAAAAAATTTATCACCTTATTCTAATTGTATAAAATTTTAAAACCCTCTATTTTGTGGTAGTCTTGGAGGCATGTCACTGAAAGCTACATAATGCTTGTCTAGAATTTTTTGAATATCAACATGATGAGTACCTTTCTTGACTGATGAAGACTTTATGGGAAGAATTAGGCATTTTTTTCCCATGATACTTGGCCTCTGCGAAATATTCTCTCCATCCTCCTTACTATCACCACTCATGAAGCTCCATTAAAGAGCCCTCTAAGGATAATTTTCTTCCTATATGTTGTGAACTTAAGCTCCATAGTTTGGTAGTTTTGATTTACCCACCTAGAGAGTGCAACCATTCTACACCCAAAACCATATTAATGTCTCCTAAACCAACCACATAAAAGCCATCACATACCTTATGGTCACCAACAGTTATATTGAGTTTCTTGATTATTTTGGTGTATGTGATGCTAAATTTATTAGTTGTTATGACACTAAAACCTTCAAAATTTTCCACCTTCAATCCTCTCTTTATCACTAAGACTTCACTGATAATGTTGTGGGTAGCCCCACTATTGAAGAGAAAGTCCATCCTCTATCATACAAGCACTCCAAAAACCTTAAAGGGAAGATATTTTGGGACTCCTAAGAGAGAAACATGTGTACTCTCCCTTGTGAGTGTGTTATTCAACAATACGATCAACAAAATCTTCAAATAGATCTAATTCATCCTTTGAATCTGAATCTTTATCTGACACCACTTCTATGTAATGTATTTTCCTTTACCCCAGAATCTATGTCCAAGAGTCCACAACTCTCCATAAGAGAAACACAACTTCTTCCTCCTGATCTCATTCTTTCTCTTTCATTTTGCTTGGTTTTGGAGTTAATACCTTAGGTTGAAAGAGGTTCTTATGAAAGGGATTTTGGTGTAGTATTGGGGGGCATTATTGGAATATAATTTATTTTTGGTCACTAAATCCTCTAAAATTAGGGCTCTTTTGATGGATTCTTCCAAGGAATGTAGATCAAATGCTCTTACCAAAACCCGAGTGAATTAGATAGATCATCTACAAAAAGAATTATAAGTCTCTTTTTTGTCACATCTAGAACAATCATTGATAACTTTTAAAATTTTGTCACATAGTGCTCAACTATACCCTCTTGCTTCAATTGTGCTAACTCCGTAAAGTGAATATTTGGATCCTTCATGTAAAACCTCTCCATCAATATTTGTCTTAACTCCTCTAGGGTGGTGATTGAGCCATGTCCTTGGGTCACCATGCCATGGTGCCACCACTCGTGAGCCAAAACCTCTAGGTGTAAGTTGGCAATCTTAATGGCCTCTTCTTGAAACATGGGGATTAAGAAGAAATATATATTTAACTTCTACAACCATGCCCTGGCTAAATAACTCCCTAATCCACCATACACGTGGGTATATTGTTCTTCCCTAGGTGTTGTTGAATATCCCTATGGGGCCACTACTCATACCTTCTCCTTTTATGCTCATTTTTTTTCTTCATCTCATAATAATCAACAAAAGTTATGTCATGATGGATGGTAGAATCTAAGGAATTATATTCAATGTGATACTTCACCATTTCATCATCTTGTCATGGATGTATAAGTTGTTCTTCTTCTAGGAGTTATGTCTCATCTCTCTCTAGAAATTTGGCTTTGAAAATCTTTGGGATTGGGTTAATTGAATTTGTTGAATTATTCCTTCTGTCTCATTTGGAAATTAGATCTTCCAACAACCCATTGTTGATTCATTTCTTTCAAATTCCTTACCATCTCTACCATGGACTTCCTTGAGGTAGATTTAAATTCTTTACCCAACTCTTTGTTTTAGTCCTAATGACCTCCCTGAAGTGGGCTTCCTCATTTCTATCATGTCTATAGTTTCTTTTTCTCTTTTCCCTTCGAAAGTACCTAATTTCTCTATCACCTTTTTGCATGAAACTGCATCACCACACACTCATAGGTTGCAAGAAAGGTGCTCTGATACCATTGTAATGTCCCTTCTCGAATTCCTAATGAAAATAATAGATTCACAACCAAACAAAAATATTCACCAAATTTAAAACATAAACAACAACCTTACCCAAATATTTCCAAACAACAACAATTAATCATACTCATATAGTAGCTATTGACTAGCTAGTCAACACATGAACTTGCACAAAATGAATCAAAATCCAACAATAATTGATATTGCTTATGATTATATCTCTACAATCAAAGGGGTGTTATGACATTCATTACAACAAAAATAAATAACACTTACAAATATGTAACAAATGATGGACTCACAAAAAAACTGAAATGTGTTGTAAAGTTAAAGCTCCAATACACTCCCTGAGTGAGAATATGCTCTATAACCAAAGGGTTTTCTTTCTCTGATACCAAAAATCAATGGGTTTTTATCCACTAATCACAATATCCTATGATTTTTATCTATGAAAGATCACTTGAACATAAAGTGCTTAAAAGATACAATAACATAACATGCATCCTTACAATTAAAATATTTTCCTAGTTTTATATTGTACCCACCAAAATGATCAAACTAGTTGGCTTAGATCCAAGGTGGCGTCAAGGCCCAAATTTTAATTCTACATGCTAAATCATAGGTTTTCCTTATAGGCATTACATAATTTCTTGTTAAAGGTCCATATCTTCTCCTTCTAACTTGGCATGAATCAAGCAACAACTCCAAACCTTGATAGGTCCTTGGCAACACAAGGTCACAACCTTGATCCCTGACCTCCAATAGCTCCTTAGCATGGGTCGAGTGGTATCTTTGAACCTTGACACCTATTTTTTTTTAAATATGAGTAAAGTGGCATGATGAATTATCAATCTCCAACAACTCCCTAATAGGTATTAAGTGGCAACCTTAATTCCTAAACTCCGACATCTCCCTAGGTGAGCAATCTCTTAGCTAGTTTTTGAAAAAGGGACACAAAATTTACAATGGAGTTGACTAAAAAATAATTTGATGTAGATTATATCATGTAGGTTGGTAGGGATGACATTCACCATGGGTCATTAAATTCTTACAAAAATACTCTCCTTCATCACAAAAGGACAACTATAATTATCCTTTGGAAAAATCAAGGAAGGTGGTGAATGAGGTCGCTTCTCATGCAATGTAGCTTTAGTTAGGGTGGGTATTTGAAAATTATCATGTGATTTTAGATGCATTTCCTTTAATGTTCAAAGTTCCACGTTTAAAGGGTTGTAAACTTTTCTAGTGCTTTGTGCCAAGAAAACTTATAGTTTTTATATTTTTTGGTTTCAATTTTTGTATAAAGGGTGTGACTCCCCTAAAGTCATCATATTATTACAATAAAATTTTAATCAATGGGTCTAATTATAACCTAAGGCAATATAAGTTATAATTGTAGTGACCAATTAAAACCTAAATTACTTTAAATTTGCAAGTTTTTGCTAAATTATTATTAATGAAAACATTTATGCATATCTTACATAATGTGATATTCTATGTGAAAAGACCATCTTAGACATCACTAAGATTTTTTTCTAATTTAGATATACTTTGAGTGAAATGGAAACCTTCAGATCATAAATAATATTTTCATTTAGTTCAAAGCATTACAAGTATTATATAAATGGTTTTTAAACTATGTACAAATAATATTTGGGTATTTGTAATCAGATCACACTATGTTGAATTACATAAAAATGACGATAATGATGAAGGTTATCCTTTTGCTTAGATTATTACATATATGTCATTTAAGATGCCTTATGTAAAAATATTCTCTATGTTTGATTACTATATTCTTACTCACTTTTATTCAAAAAAGAAAATATTTTTACTTGATTAAGTTGTGAATTATGTTATGAAGAGGCAACTTATCACACATAATGAACCATTGCAATATTTCCTTGTATCTAAACTCTTCATTTTATGGAAAAATCATTGCACTCTATAAATCTTGGCCTTTAAGATTATAGAGCCACTCTTCTTGTGTAATATTCATAGAGATATGGTTTTTCATGGACCCACCCATTCAAGAAAGTCACTTAAACATTATCTTCAATTCTCCCTCACATGAGATAAAGGTGGCTATTATAGAGGTTATCGACATCAAATAACTAGAACATGGCATCATAAGTCATGTAAATTTCAAGGTAGCATCTTATTTCCTATCCAATTTCCTACAACTTAAAATAATCCATAACAACAATGGTATTAGTGGCATAAATGTTTTCCTGAACATGATTTAGACTTAGGTTAGATGTAATGGTAGCAATGGACTAGTAATTTTGTAAGAGAATTAACCATTTTTTGATAATTAGTTTAAAGGCCCGACTTCTATGGGAGCACTATGTAAACTAGAGTAGAGAATCATGGGGCTTGCCTAGAATCTCCAAATAAATTGGGGAATCCTCATAATAAGTAATTTGGGAATTGTGGTTGTGGGAGTTGACACCATTTTCTATAGAATGTGCAATTCCTTTATTTTTATTTTTATCCCTTTAGATATAGAGTTCAATTTGAGTGTGTCTATCAGGAAACGCTATTACTTCTAGGTATCACCCAAAATTCCATTTACAATAAATGAAATTATGACAAATTTTTGTAAATAGTACAATATAATAGTGTTGTTGATCATGGTAGGATATTTCCTTTGAAAAATGAACTCATTTAATATTTTTTCAATCTCATATATAATATAATTTATAAAAAATATACTTTTTATATAGAATAAGTGTTACTGTTAAACTAGTTATATAGTTGATGAATGCTTAACCACTCTATAGTTTATCCAATCTCATAAATAATCAATCATTATACACCTATAGTATATTGCTAAATGCATCTATAGTGTTTACTTTATTTTAACCATGAAGATATTAAAATGCATCATAAATTGATTTATATTCTCAAATCTTTAAATCTCCTTTTAAATCCTTAATGGGGCATAGAGTAAATATTTTAATTATTTAGATTAAAATAAACCTATTGTAGTCCCCACCAGCTAAAATGTCACCTTTTTCTAGCCAATGATGTTGCCTCCTACTCTAACAATCTTATTTTCTCCTTGGACACCCCAAGTTGTTGATGTTGTTTGATCTGATAATGAAGGATCGATAAAACACGTGCCTTTATTTTATTACTATAGGTTCTTAATAAAATATTACTTAGCCTATAAGGAAGCTTGGTAGAGGTTTGGATGATAATGATGGAGAAATTGGACCATGGGATGTAGGTGGAATTTTCCCTATTGACTATTTTCTTGATTCAATACTATGCATGTTTTTTAACATAGAAATGTCTTTTTTAACCTCATATAATACAATAATAAATTTTACACAAAATAAGAGTTACTACTAGAATTAATCATATATCGACGTGTAGCAATAACGATACACATAAGCATGTAGAATTAATAATTTAGTTATTTTGGATAAAAATAAATTTAATGTGGGCCCAAAAACAACTCAACATTTTCTAGCTAATGGTCTTGCCTCTCACTCTAATCATTTTTATTCTCTCCTTGGAGTTGTGCTAATTATTCAAAGATTTTAATGTGATGGTGCTAGATAAACTAAACATGTGCCTTTATTTTAGTATTACTAGCACTAAATAAAATCACACATGACCTTGAAAGGTAATGCAAATAATTTGAAGTGACCACAAAATGATACTTATCTTTGAAAATCAATGGCACATAACCATTTATAGCCAATGGTATTATCTCTTATTTTAACCATCTTTATTGGGACCTCATATATGTGATGAATTGATTACATCGTCTACTTTAGTTTAGGAGAAATTGAGTTGTATAAAGCATGCTTCTAAGATATTTTTTACTATTTTTAATAATTTCACATTTGACTTGGCCATGCAAATCATATTAAGGTGTCAATTAAATATTGTGAATGTCATTTTTTTACTTTCTAAGATTCTTTTTAATATTTTTAACAATTTCACATTTGAATTAGCTATGCCAATCATATTATGGCGCCCCTTAAATATTATTAGTCATTTTTTAATTTTTATATCTTTCTCTAGTGATGTTGGTTAGTTGATTCTTTTAGTATGGTTTTATTTGCAAATTGTAGCATGGAATATTATTTCAAAACTTAAACAAGATTTCTAATTGGATTTATTTTATCATAAGCTTTGGAGGATTAAAGTCATTTTCTTCAATGGATTCTAACATTAATTTGTAGATAAAAATATTAAGCATGATTTCATTGATGGTATTTTAGTCTTAAGGATTGACAAATTGTTGGAGTAATTAGGACATCACTTGATAATTAATTAATCATTAATTAATTATTAGGCCCCTTATTACTTTATACTTAAGGTAAACCTAGGAGTGTTTTTTATTATTAGATTAGGCTAAATATAAGTCAAGTTATCTCATTGCATGAGATTATGATGCTTGCCTCAATCTAATCAAATCCTCATCTAGGGTTGCTTTTTCCTTTTATAAGGATTGATCCTTCATTGTAACTATTATCTAGCTATTCATTATTCAATACATAAGGCATATTAAATATTTTTGTGGATAAATTCATTCTCTCTTTGTTTTGATTATATGGGAAAAACAAGTTTTGAAAAGACTTGAAACCATTTACAACTATAGATACAAAATGCTACTCCAAAGATGTAACAATAAACTATCAACAACAACCATCAACAAAAAACAACAAAATAACAAGAAAGAAACAAAAACCCAACAGTAAAGAAACAAACAAAGAAAAAAATAGAACTAGACACCACTTCATGTTTCTTAAGGTGTTGGCCACCTCAAGTTCTTGGTTCCTATGAAGGCCAATCATGTCCAACACTTATTTTTTCTTGTCCTCAAAAGTCTTCCTCCAGTTACCCATCCCTCTAGCAGTAGGGCCTTTAACATCGTCCTTTCCAACTTTTTTCCCTTTTCCTTTAGTCACATGATCCTTTTCCACCAGCTCAGAAAATATAGCTAGTATTCTTTAAGCTCACTGATCTTGTGGAATAGGATCTCCAATGAATCTGCGCTATTCTTAACAGAAATATGATAGACATGGAGCAGTTTCTTGATGTTTGTGTTGGTATCCAACATCTTGGCCTCTAAATCAGCTAGGCGTTGTTCACATAGGGACTTGAAATCAAAGAACAAACACTCAAGATCAACAATTATATCAATCAAAATATCTAAGGTAGAGCCTTTTGGAATATTCTGCACATTCTCTTTCAATCCCCTGATTTTGATGTTAACCCTATTGAATTCCTATAGAGTCCACTTTGCCAATTTGAAAGTACTAGCAACCCCCGTCCTCGCCATGTTAAGGAGTTCGACATTGAGGTGGAGTCATCATTAAGATAGGAGAAGTACTCTGATAGGGGGTTAACCTTAAGAGGTTTTGGATTCCCATGCTTCTACTTCACACCCTCCTCCTTCTGCATAGGTTTCTCACCAATAGGTTCCACATTTGGTGTGCTTCAAACCGAGGAGTCATCAATGTCATTCGTCTTCTCCTCAAGAGCCTTCTCCTTGCTATGCTCAATGGTGTACTTTAAAAAATATTTTGTGTCCTAGTTCCTCATCTTGGAAATGTGCTTAGAAGCCCTTCTAGGCTTCTCGTTGGTTTCCATGATCACAACATTCTTTTGTAAACCCTCCTCCTTACCTCCTACCTTAGCATCAACCTGACCAATATTCATAGCATCATCCTTGGACCTAGAATCCCCAAAAACCACTTCTGTGTCATTGCCAGTAGACTGGGACTCTAACTCTTGAAGACTAAGCCACTTGGATGTATGTTTTCCTTTAGGGTTTCCCTTCTTTCTCTTCTTAGAAGGGGCAGTCACAAGGGAGGGAGACCCATCCTCTCCTTAATCATTATACTCCTCCTCCTCAGCCATGGTGGTATATGAACCAGACGAGCTAGAGTCAACACTTAAAGTATTTTCCTTGCCCTTAATTGAGGTGGCATGAATTAGGGCTTTCACATGCTCCATAATTAATAAGATGAGGCCCTCGTGCAAAATCGTTGCCCTCCTATTTTTCAAATGCGCATACATAGAGACCTCCATCAAGGAAAAGAGAAAGAAAGGAAATGAAATAAACATCCCATGCCTAAAATGATTTAAAAGAGTAAAATGATGACCTAGGATTATAGTGAACCTGCCTTCTAGAGTCACATACCGCATGATAATTTCCACAATATCCGCCTAGATTTTCTTGAGAGACTTCCGCTCATAGCCCTAGGACTCCATCTTGATGATTTTTTTCCATTCATCATATACTTAAAGAATTGAGCCATTGCCTCCTCATTGCTCTTCTTATCTTTGAATAATTTGCGGCCAACCATAGCCATCCTAGTCACAACAACTATAAGATCCTCATTGATGTCAAATACCATTCCCTTGATTTGGAGCTTATGATTGTGCCAATATGAAACAATTTCTACCAAAGCGTTGGGATCATGTCCATGCAAATTTTCTAGGAATGACATAAATTTACCATGTTTGAGGATCCTCCAAATTTTCTTCTTCTTCCTTAGACTAGCATAGGAATGGGGCTCAATTCTACTTCGGTCACCCCCATATTCACAAAAACTAGTAGCGAAAAACCCTAGAAAGAAACATGCCAACAAGCTAAGCGATACTCACAAAACATGCGAGTATAATGATGGTACTAATGGTAAAATAAAGCCACCACATAAACTCAGCCAAATCCATCATTTCGTATTAAAATATTAGCTACCTCGAGAAGGAGGGAGTACTCCTCCCGTGCCCTATAATCATTAATTCTGATAGCTTCATAAGTGATTTTTTTTTCCAATGAATTTCCCTCTTGATATATGTGAGAAACACGAGTTTCCTCACAAGATGCCAACATCATAATAGCATCCTTAATCAATTGATCGATAGTCCAACTAGGCTTTTGGGTTCCATGTAGATAGTTGATGATGTTTAAAGAGTCTCCTTCCACCCATAGTTTATAGTATCCCTTATCCAAGGCAAATTTAATACTTATAAATGTAGCCTCAACCTCAGCATAGTGATTTTTTGATTTCCCAATGGGAGTGCCACTATGCCCAAGAGCCTACCATCCTCATTCCTCAACACCCCCCCACAACTAGCAAGACCAGGGTTACCCTTGGTTTCCCCATCAAAATAAATTTAACCCACCCTGAAGGAGGGGGCTTCCACTTAGTACTCAATCTAGCATTTAAACTGGACTTAGCAGCCTTAGACGAAATGAGGGGAATCTTTCAATTAGAAATCACCAACAAGTCATACCTAGCCAAATAAGATGACAAAGCACAATGTGGAGCATAAGACCTAATAAGAGCAAAGTTTTTCAAGATTTCTCGATGAATCTTAATGAAGAGACTATTTATCTTGAGTTTAGAATTGTGGAAAATTGTTTTGTTGTGTTCTTTCTAGATACCCCAAGCAATATTTGGGGCCATAAGATCCCATATCCATCGAAGAATGGGGGAGGACGAATGGCACTTCCATTGTTCAAAAAAAATACAAAGAGAGTCCGGGAAGACCTAGTACAGATTCTAAAGGCCAAGAAAATTACTCCAAAGAAGAGAAGAAAAACTACAACCAAGGAGAAGGTGGAACTCTCCACATTAGCTTCATAAAGGACACATCTATTCAGAATTGCAAATCCCCTTTTGCAAAGATTATCTAAAGTTAAAAATTTACTTTGCACAAGTAGCCAGAAGAAAACATACACCCTAGGGATCAACATCTTATTCCATAATTTCCCTCAGAATGGAAAAGAGTTAGGATTCTCCAACGAATTAACAAAGGCAGAGGCCATCAAAAACTTACCATTGGCACAGGGGGCCCAAACTACTTGATTTGGTCTTGGATAAAGAGGAACTATGTCATTCTATAAAACCTCCTGAAGGACATTTAGCAACAAATCCCATTCCTAAAAAGCCTTTCACGCCCCATTCTGAATATAGTCTTCCACCAAGTCACCAAAAAGGTGTTTGCATAATGAAACAATAGGAGGGGCCCAAGGACGATTGAATAAAGGCTAAAAATCACATCAAGTGTCTTCCCAAAAAAGAATTTTGGAACCATCACCCAACATCCACCTAACACCATTAGCAATCAGGTCCCTGTAGGGGATAATATTTCTCCACAAACAAGAACCAACAGGGATGTCATCAAAAGCAAGCATATTCCAAGATCTCCTATAACCATTCAAATATTTATTTCTAACTAGAGAGGCCCAACTAGCTTCCCCATTGAGGAGCCTCTAGATGTTCTTCGACAGTAAATCCTTGTTAAAAGCTCTTAAATTTCTAATCCCTAGACCACCCCACTTCTTAGTCCTATAAACCAAGTCCCACACCACAAGTGGAATTCTGGATTTAGCTTCAATGACCAACCACAAAAATATTTTCATAATCTATTCCATTTTCTCCTCAAATTTAACAAAAATTCTAAAAAGACTCATGGCATACAGGGGGAGATTCTAAAGAATAGAAGAGATGAGTTGCACCTTTCTCGCCTAGTTGAGAAGCACACCCTTCCAGCCCACCAGCTTTTTACTAAACTTATCCAAAAGTTTGAGCCAAAATGAATTTGGAGTCTTAGAAATACACAAGGGGAGCCCCAAATAGGTTGAGGGTAGATCACCCCTATTATAGGAAAGGATCTTGGCTAGCTTCAGTTGGAGAAATTCAGGGGCATTGAGGAAGAAAATTTGACTCTTGGGAAGATCAATATGTTGCTTAGATTCCTTCTCATAAGCCTCAATCAACCTCTTAATAGTCCTGATTTCATGAATAAATGATTCACCCATCAAGATGGTGTCATCAACAAATTGTTGATGAGTAATAGGCTCACATCTAGAAGAGGGGGATAAACCCCTCAAGGAACCAATAGATAAATCCTTTTAAATATTCTGATCGAGGGCTTCTGCCATCAGAATAAAAGTAGTGGAGAAATAGGGTCTCCCTGCCTCAAACCTTGTGAACTCTAGAAAAAAGGATAAGGAGAGCCATTCGCCAGAACAATAAGAGGAGTCAAAATGAGTTGTTCAACAAGCTACAAAAACTTCTGAAAAAATCCAAATCAAGCTAAAATGACTAGCAAGAACTTCTAACTGACCCTATCATAAGCCTTAAGAAGGTCCAATTTTAGAAAAAAAATTGGCTTCTTATTATAGTTAAGAGAATGGGAAAGTTCATGAACTATAATAATGGAATTCAATATCTGTCGGCCCATAAAAAAACCACGTCGGTGCTTTGAAATTAGCTCGGGGAGAATCCTCTGGAGCCTAGTGTCCAGTACCTTTGAGAAAATATTATAGATGGAATTATAGAGGTTGATAGGATGGTAGTCTCCAAAGCCATTAGCATCAGCAGTCTTGGGAATTGAGACAATGAAAGCCACATTCAATTCTCTAAGTAATATTTTGGAACCAAAAAATTCCTTGGTGGCATTAATCAAATCCTCCACTACAATCTCCCAACATGATTGAAAAAATAAAAAAAGGAAAACCATCAAGCCCAGGGGCCTTATTCCCCTCAAAAGAGAAAACCACCTCCTTAATCTCCAAAGAAGAAGGAATAACAATTAGATCCCTATTAAGATGCTCCGAGACCAGTTGAGGGATGACATCTAGAGAATCCTCCACACACTGTTGGTCCCAATCAAGGTCATCTCTGAGCATATGCTCAATTTTTTTTGTAGCAACTCTCCTAATAACATCCTCATTAGTAGACAATGAACCATCAACCATGATGGAGGAGATCCTGTTCGACGATTTATGTCTGAGGGCAGTAAGATGAAAGAACTTAGAATTTTAGTCCCCAAACTTGAGCCATATAGTGTGAGATTTCTACCTCCAAAAGTCTTCCTCCTTTGCAACAATATCATGAAGCTGAGCCAAAAAAAATCCTCCTGCAATTGAAGCTCCTCTAACAAACCCTTAGATCAAATTTCCTCTTGAACAAGATCCAACCGTTGAATAAGAGTCTTCCTAGAATAAAAAATGTGACCAAAAGACTCTCTATTCCACTTCTTGATATTTTTCTTCACAAAAGCCAACTTCTTAGCCACTTTGAACATCACACTCCCATCAATGCGCACTTGCCACCAACTCTTAATACAATCCATAAACCTAGGATCCTTTAATCACATATCTTCAAAACAAAAAGGAAAAAAAAATTTACCCTCGATCTTATTAGCCACAAATGAGATGGGGAAATGATCTGAACCACACCTCATAATCGAAGAGAGGGAGCAAGAAAAATCCACAAACCATGAGGCCAAAACAAGAGCCTGATCCATTCTGACTTGGATATTCTCAGCACCAACTCTCCTGTTGGACTAGGTGAACTTGGAATCCGTCATCTTCACATTGATAAGAGCATTATCATCTATGAACATTATCAACTCCAGGTGGTTGTCAGGATTGGCTTGAGTACCACCCAATTTATTGTTATCACATAGGGGAGTATTCTCCCATTACCAGCTAAAGGAGATCCAAAAAATTAGCCCAAAGAAAACCAAGCTTGTCACATAGCCTCTTCCTAGCCCTCTTCAAGTTGGGAGCATAGAAATTGGAAATAACCTAGGAGGAATTATCCCTAAGAAGAACAAACCTTGTATCCACATGATTGAAGCCGATCACAACCAAGAAACCTTTAATCAGCTTAGAATTCCAAAAGGTAGCAAGACCACTTGAGGCCCCCTTGGAGCTAACCCCATGAAAACCACAATCTTTGAAAAAGAAAATCTTTAAAGCCTCCAACTTAACAATTTGCATTTTGGTTTCTTGAATCAACAAAA